>MJUT01005958.1:347637-365284 GCA_002080005.1 Gigantidas platifrons
GTAAAGCCATCAGATCACTACTTTAAAGCCTTTGTAAAGCCATCAGATCACTACTTTAAAGCCTTTGTAAAGCCATCAGATCACTACTTTAAAGCCTTTGTAAAGCCATTAACTTGCTTCTAAAGATTTTAGTTTTCTACGTAGAGTTTAGTGGACTATCGTTGTTTGTCTTTTTTTACTTTAAATGTCTACTGTGTTATCTGTTTGTCCTTCAATTTACGGCTTCCCAATAACCATCTGATATCCTCAAACTTTTCTTAGGCAGCATTTAGGTAATTTGATTTTCTTGCCAACGAAAGACTTTTAATTCTAATGCAACGCGTATTTTCATTGGCTATCGAGAGCCGTCAAATCTGCAGTTGACATGCCTGAAGGAGTTCTATATCCCTAAGCCGAATGCACTTGTTTGTAAACAATATGGCTGACCCGTCCCCAGTAAAACTGCATTTGTGACTGTCAAATCCACAATTGACACCTCCAACTCTTCAAATACAGTACTATTATTCCTTAAATCATTTGGCTTTCCAATCTTTTGACTATGAGAGTACATGATGCAGCTTATTCCTGAAAAGTGTCAAACACACTATATATCAGACAGCTACATTTTTATTAAGCATGAAAAACATAAATATCAGACTCAATACGTCGAGTACAATTTCATTACAAAGATTTTTTTTATGACTGCAAGGAATTTCAAGTTTTTTTTTAAGAAGGTCGAGGATACATCATTTTCTTCTTTCTTCCATAAAATAAAATGATATAACTTGTATAGCCAAGTTATTAACCATTCTTTCCATTTACACACTTTGTCTTTCAGTTGGATTGTTTGTATTCAAATTGGTCATAGAATAATGAGTTATTTATTCAGGGTATACACAAGGGAGTGTGTAGCTGTACAGCACATCTTGGATTGCTGATTCAGTACATCTGTCTATACATAAATGACTAATTGTCTCTCTTTCTATCACCTTCAAGTTCTAAACTGTGATATTTAATTCTTACCATGCTTGGATCCAGAATTGGACTAGTAGGCCACTGTAATAGGTTTGGGTTTGGAAAGAAAGGAATAGTCTGAAAAACATAAAACTCATCGTCACCACAAGCAATCTTTTCATGTTAAATAATCAGTTTTGGAAAGAAAGGAATAGCCTGCAGGGATTTAAATATTTTTCAAGTGTACCAGTACGTCACTATTTACAGGGGGTACTTTGTTTCAAAATTTGAACGATTGTATGTATAATCAGGAGGTACTAAAGACTATTTTAAATGGGTAAAAGTACCTGGTACCACCCCTTATTAAAAACAAGAGTCTGAAAAAACATATTGGGTCTTCAATAATGAGTATAATTCATACAATAAAATATGTGTGAAATGGTCCCTAGCTTACCGCCCATACCATAAAATGTGTGTTAAATAGCCTGCAGTTTACCAACAGATAAAAATAAAATCGCTTAAATCAACAAAACATAATACAGACCTGTTGACTATAATTTGGTATGTTTGACATAATTGGGACTTGTTGTTGAACTTGGAATTGTGGCGTTTGTTGTGGTTGTTGCTGTTGTTGTTGCTGTCCCTCCGTCGGTTGTTGTGTTGGTTGTGCTGGTTGTTGCTGCTGTTGTTGAATAATCTGTTGTTGCTGTTGCTGCTGTTGATTCCGGTATCGGTTCTGATAACCATTCCGTGGATAAGTCACCTTGATCAGCGGCTTAGCTTTTATTCTTGCCTACAATATAGCATACAAAGATAAGAACACGTAAAGGACCATCCAATTATCAATCATGTACACTTTGGATTAAATCAAGTTAGTTGTTTCTGAGAAGAAAAACACATTTATTCACTTTTCAATTGGGTCCTATGATACATTCAGTCCTACAGTGGCAGCCATCTTGGATTGTTGTTAACACAAAACACACATACTGTTTAGGAACATCAAAAGAATTTCAAAACCAAATTATCTTTTAAATTTAAAAATGGTTGAGTTAACCCAGAGAATAAAGATTTTTGAATAATTTTCCCCATCTTCTCCTGCAGTGGCAGATTTCAGGTCCACATAAAAAAGGCAACTTTGTAAGGATCCATCTAAAGACCATTCATGTACAGAGGTTTCTGAGAAGATTTTCAAAATCTAAGTCAAACAGAAATGTATTATTGGCCTTGACAGCCATGTAGAATTTCTAACTGACAACAAAAACTCAAACTTTGTTAATTACCACATAATAAACATTCCTGTTTCAAACTGGCAAAGTGATTTCAGAGGAAAATATTGATATGTTATAAGTTTACAGACGACAATGAATGCAAAGTGACAATAGCTAAGATGACCTAAAAAAAATACTGTTTGCAAAGTTTATTCTAAAAGTTAAGGTACCAAACTAATGCTATCTTATTCTAACATACCATGATAGGTTTTCCAAGGAAAGTCTTCACTTCCTCCCTCAAATACTGATAGGCACTCTGGGCGTCAGCATCAGAATCAAAAGTCACGAACCAATTACTATTGTGGGCAAACTCACAGCTGGCAAACTTTGGACATTTCTCACTGGCAAATAGTTGTTTTACGTCCTGAAATTCAAATTAATATTCACAATATAGTGAGTGATTGTTGTTTAATGCCAACTCATCAATTTTTCAGCTATATCATGGTGGGAACAAGTTAATTTGCCATGAAATAATACAATTTATATTTAATACAGACATTTCTCACTGGAAAACAGTTGTTTTACGTCCTGAAATTCAAATTAATATTCACAATATAAAATGAATATTTATTATGGACATTTTTCACTGGCAAACAGTTGTTTTACGTCCTGTAATTCAAATTAATATTCACAATATAAAATGACTATTTAATATTTATCGATGATTTGCAAATTGTACCTTTGATCTTTACGTATAACATTTATTATCAAGAGACAAGCATGATATAAACATATCATCGTTGATTTCTTAACATGATGTTATATCGACGTCATTTTGACAATTATCCGATAAGGACTTCTCATTGCATTCTGGATCTACCATTTTGCTTGCAATGCGATATTGCTCAGAGAAATCCATTCTCCCAAAACAATCTATTGTATGGTTATGTTAGTCTGCATTTAATTTGGTGTTTGTTAGTATTAAAAGAATGGACATGGGTAATCCTTCATATACATGGATACCTTATTCAGGGGTGTGGAATTGCCATGCCAGACTTGTCCGACTCGTACACAGAACCTGCCGGACAAGTAGATTTTCCTGGCTAGCTTGTCCGGGGACAAGTAAAAATCAACAAATAAAAATAATTTCTAATTAAAGTACTCTGGGAAGACAATTCCTCAAATGATATTATATCGTAAATATTGACGGTTATATAGATAAATGTTTTTTTTTTTTTATATTGGAAACGATCACGTCAGTGGTGTTCCGAAAGCAGCAAAAAATAACCAGAATTGTACAAGTTCTAACTTGAGTATTACGACCCGATTGCAATGATAATTGTACTGCATTTACTTAACGATAAGCGGACCGTGTAACAGGTTTTTACTGGAGTTCCGAATGTGACGTTTCCTTGCTTGTCCATACATCTTTTCATAAACAAACAGGGCCTTACATCCGTGAATGTATAATACAAATCGGGTTGCAGTCGTTACAATGGACAAATATTTGATAATAATAAAAAAACTGGGAATGATTCTGGCCACAATGAACATCACGAGAAAGTTAAACGCAAAACTCTACAACAGAAAAGGACACAAAATGCACAGGCACTTGTCTAAAAAAAAATGACCCCCCTATTCCTTTACATAAAACAAGGTTCTTATGCTTACAGAAAAATAATTTCGACCGGCTCATCAATTTCGGGATTTTTTCGATCGGTCTACAACGCTTCGGTTTTGGGACATACATAGCCTTTATCTACATTGATTTATCTACAAAAACATGTATAACACACCTATCTCAGGTGTCTATCAACAACGTCACAGCCCATTTGAAAGATGCCAGACCTACCATCATCTTAATCTCACAACGAAATGGAAATAGCTACAAATGTAGGTCGCATGATCGCACTCAATGAATAAATGAAATAAATGTTGTCAAAAAAATTTGATGAATTCTCTAAAAACAAATGATTATTCTTAATATAATTGTGCAAAAAGATTGTTGATATTATGTCTAGTTATGTTGTTACATGGGTTTGCAAAGTCATTTGAGTTTCTGTTTATAGAAACAACAAAAATCCAATATTTTCGAGTTTCTCTAGGCTTTTCATGAGATCCAATGAAAAGGACCAGAAACCTGTATGTTAACAAAAGTGGGAAAATTCATACATTTCCATTTCGTTGTGAGATTAAGATGATGGTAGGTCCGACGTCTTTCAAATGGGCTGTGACGTTGTTGATAGACAGCTGAGGTAGGTGTGTTATACATGTTTTTGTAGATAAAGGCTATGTATGTCCCAAAACCGAAGCGTTGTAGACAGATCGAAAAAATCGCGAAATTGATGAGCCGATCGAAATTATTTTTCTGTAAACATAAGAACCTTGTGTTATGTAAAGGAATAGGGGGGTCATTTTTTTTTAGACAAGTGCCTGTGACAAAATGTGAGGAAAAACACCCAAGTGGCTAGCCGATTTCTCATGTTTACTGCTGGATTCTGATGGTGTCATATATTGAAATATCTGCAGAATATACTTGATTTTGCTGACAAGAAATCATTAATGTTTACTGGCAAAATCGTGGACAGAATGGATACCTATCTTTTCACCAGTCATCTGCAAAGTATGAAGACACCACTAATACTAAATACTAGTACATGACTGTTTTGATTGATAAATCCATTGTCAAGGTTAATCAAAATGAACTTCATTGATATGAGATATATTTCAACACAAGTTTATTCTGTATCTAAAAACAACCAGCTATTCCCTATCTGAAATCCAAATTTAAAATGGCATTCATTTGGGCAGTGATCACTTAGGCAGGGATGTTTGTGTTAACTTTATTAAAACTATATTTCAAATTTTACGCAATGATGTAGCCCGGGGTTCTATGGTACCGCGGTAGTTAATGTTTTGCCAGAAATAAATAAAAAAGATTACATAGCTGAGTGAAAATATTATTTTTGTTACTTCAGCAGATCCCTTCCTTCATATCCAATGCATTATTTTTAACCCAAGTATGTTTACGAGTCTATAATCGGCAATCACAACAGTGTGCATTTTATAGGTCAAGAAAAGATGATTCCTATGGTACCGAGGTAGTTCCGAAAATCAGTCTATGGAGTGCTGTATCAAACATTAACAGCGGAAATCTGATAAATTATTCTTCAACATAATTAAACAAGAAAACGTTCTTAAAATCATTTGTTATTGATTTGTTCCAACTGTAAACACTCTCTACTGGTCGTCTGTTTGTTTATTTTCAAAACGAGGCCAAACGTAATTCCATTCCACCTATAAATAGATTCCCGCCGGTAGAAAAAAAAAACTATGCAGACATCATAAGATTTTCACAGATGATCGTAAATGTCTAGGTTGGGACTCCACTATACCAAAATAGATTTGCTACCAGGTGGCTCTGCAATAGCGCAATCGTGTGAAACGTAAATACTGCGGTACCATAGGAAGGGAGTATAATAGACAATATAAACAAGTTCAATTTAGCACCTGTGTTTATAAGTATCAAATGTTTGTACAAAAAACAGGACAAGTAGGATTTTGTTCGGACAAGTAACTTTTTTCAGATGACTTGCCCGGAGACAAGTAGAACATTTCAGTATTTCCACACCCCTACCTAATTTAATTCAATATTTAACATTAGACTGAAATATTAATATTTAATAACTTAAACTTAATATTTCATCACTAATAATCTTTTTTTCTTTTATATTATTTTTTGTTTATTTCAAACAGTTAAATAGCTGAAAAAAAATCAACCCTATTATCATAATTGTTAATGATTTAATAATAAATTCAGAATATCACCCTTATCAAAAATCCTTGTCGTTGTTATACACTTACTTCTAATGGAGTAGTATCAGGTATTTCTCTTAAAATAACTGTACATCTGTTTAAATTTGGGCGAACTTTTTCTCCTTTCTCATCAACCTGTACATTGGGACATTCTACAAAACATTAAAGGCATTCTATTATATTGTGTATTGAGTGAGTGAGTGAGTGATTGTTGCTTAACGCCATCTCCGCAATTCTTCAGCTTTATCATGGCGAGAACAAGTTACATTCAATGAAATGACGATGATGACGTCCGGTTTGTACTACACAAACACGCTGAGTTGGATTTCTATAGAGCTAGCTCACTGAAACAACAGTCTGTGGGTAGACATGTTGCTCCAATCGGAAAAAAAATTCTAATTTCCGAGCCAACCAGTGTGTGTTCTTGTTCCATAATTCAGCATATTTAAAGGAGAAGCAGCACATACCTATTTCATAGTCTTTGGTTTGACCTGACCGGGGCTCAAATCAACAACCTACCACACTTCAGGTGAACACCCTAACTATTACACCATCAATCCAGTTGATAGTAAATTTATGGTGTTAAAGCCACTTTTCAATAATATTTTAGTTATATTTTGGCGGTCAGTTTTATTGGTGGAAGAAACTGGAGTACCCGCAGAAATCCACTGACCTGTCGCAAGTCACTGACAAACTTGATCATGTATCGAGTACACCTTGTCATGAACGGGTTTGAACTCATAACTTCAGTGAAGATAGGCACTGATTGCACAGGTTGTAAATCCAACTTACCATACGATAATGACCATGACAGCCCCTAATTTTTACGGAGTAGTCCTAACAGAAACATTATTGGTGTTTTGTAAAGTCTACTTTACATATACTAGTACATACCTTTGAGTAATTCTACAAGGCCAGCCTTAAAAATATGTTTGTTTCCCCTTTCCGACCCTAGCCTGAAAGATCTGGGTCGGTAGGTAGGTGAATTTTTTTTTTTTTATCAAGCATGATTCTGCAGGCAGACAGACAAACTGATTTCTAGACACCCAATATCTTTGTTTATTGTCATATTATCTGTGCAATTGTAATCAAAGAATGTAATTTATGCTGTCCCTTGTCACAGACTTGTGGGATCTTGTTGGAAAATTTATCCATTGTCAGAAACTGATATCTTTGTATGTTGGCAACAGTTGGGCCATATCAATGAAAAGATTGAAGACTGAACAGTTTTTATTTGACTTTCAAGAGAAAACATATTTCTTTTTTTATTATTTTAAGGGGTTTCTTTTGGCAATTGGTTTCCCACTCTGTTTACATGTGTTATAAACAGGTACATGTAATACAATTTCACATAACGTAGCTTCAAACTCAGAAATGCTTCTACGAATATTCGGAACAGTCGGGACTCTAGGTTTTTTAGTAATGTTGACTCACGGTACGCTCCGGAAAAGTATTACATAATATGAATCCAATGCCGGAATCGGACACGAAAAAATTCTGGAAATCGCAAAAAATAAAAAAATTAAAAAAAAATCACGGAACGGGCTGTAAAATTTTTTCAGTCGCGCCGATCGCAAAGGGGAAACGAACAATATTTTAATTTAGGCCCAATAAGTTCAAGGCTATTTGTCCATGACAGCCCCTAATTTTTACGGAGTAGTCCCAACAGAAACATTATTGGTGTTTTATAAAGTCTACTTTACATATACTAGTACATACCTTTGAGTAATTCCACAATAAGTTCAAGGTTACTTGTCAACTGTTGTATCTGTTGTAACTGAGCAACTGTTGCTATGGGAACATATTGATCAGCATCCATCTGAGACTGAAGATATGTATCACTAGCAAGGTTGTCCCTATTGTGTAAAAGAAAATTAATTAATAATAACAATACAATGTTTCCGTTAATCCTACCTACCCTAATTTTTAGAGCCTACCTTATAGAGTTTATTGCATTTTTGGACATAAAACTACTTTACCCTACCAAACATTTATTGAAGTCCTGTTATCAACCGTAGACAATGAGCGGTAACGTATATGTGCTCTAGGAGTACCTACTTTGCTTCTGTTGTGATGGTGTAGTATTTATAAATTTTGTTTTATTATAGGAACTTGTTTCTGCATCTAAAATATAAAACCTTTGGTGGAATTGTCCCATTTCACATTCTAGATCATGACTGATTATAATAATCTTAGTGCATCTGAAATCTGCCCTGAGAAGAGGGGTGGCCATTGGTGGGAGTGACCTTATAAGAGGGGGCTACTACTTATACCCAACTGATGACAACACATTGTAAATATTGTTGTCCTCCTCCTTTAAGCACCATGAAATACTGCTAAAGTTGGCGTTAAACACCATTCAATCAATCCTCATATAAGTCCATCACCTCTTCTGCAATGACAAAGTGGCCCTATAATAGGGGCATCCCCTCTTGAGGGGGACAATTTAGTAGTATTTTTTTTTACTATCTTAGTGCATCTGAAATCTGACCTGACAATGGTGGGAGTGGTCTTATAAAAAGGACTACTGTAAATCTAACAAGATATGACAGTAACAGGATGCTGTTACCGATAGTCTCCCAAATGTCGCCGTGTGTTGGCGGCCATTTTGAAGACTCATACTTGCTCCTCTAATGGTGGCCTATCACTATGTTAAATTTTATGTCTCTATCATTATCCATTTAGAAGTTATCAACATTAATGTACGAAATTTCAACTTTCCCATAGGATTCTATAGTAAACCCCACCCCCTTTGAACCCCTCAAAATGTGACTTTAACCCCCTTTACCACAAAGCTGAAAAATATTAGGACCAACTAGAAACATATATCTATAACTCCAACAAAAGTTTCTTGAAATTCTGTCCAGTAGTTCCTGAGATCTGCCATGGACACGTTCATGTCGCAAAGAAAGAAAGGAGAATAATAATAAGAAACGGAGCAAAAACAATAAGTCTCCAAACAACGTTTGGGAGACTTATTGATTATTTTCAAACTTACCTTGACAAACAAACCTCTAGTTGAGTTTTAATCATCTGTCGTCTTTGTGCCTCATCGTCTAACTCCAAAAGTGGTTCATCTCCATTATCTGAAAAATATATAGGAGAATATTATAAATTCAATCTTCAAGGGTAAACAATGAAGGCCTTTCATTTGGTTAAAAATATTACAGGACTCCGATGTTGTCCATCTACGCCGGTGTCACATAGTATTTTGACCCCTGTCATATGGTATTTTAACCCCCATGGTACATTGACTTTGGGGTCAATTTTCATCCATGGTATATTGAACCCCCTTATTGAAAACTGAGCCCCTGTATGGTAAATTGAACCCCCTCATTTCTAATCAAGAGATAGACACCAGTATATCAGTAAGAAGCTACATTTTATGTAAATTTTAAAATCAATTTTTTTGGTTGTGATTCACTAAAATTTTATCCTATAAGGATCTCTGTTTAACCAACATTGAATTTTCTAGAATTACATTTGGTCTGCATGTGACAATATACTCAACTATGAGTGGCTATTATTTTATATTAGATGATATTATTACTGTCTTTCATACTTAGATGTACAGCGTCTGCAATTTGTGTTATATATTACAATCTGAATATTTCAAAAACATAAATAAACCAAATAAACTGTTTTTAAAAGTACAAATCAAACCTTTTCTAGATTTATTTCATGTAAACATCACCCTACAATCTTTCTGTCCTCACAACAATATTTCATACATATTAATTTGATTTGTGAGATTTCCACAGTGCAGATGAGACAGTTGCTATTGATTTAGAAATGGTGACAGATTCTAAAGGTCATATAAGAATTCCAACAAATCCTATCAAGATTAACATGCTTAGGTTTGCTTTAGGTTTATGGTGTTTAATGCCACTTTCAACAATATTTCAGTTATATCGTGGCGATCAATTTTATTGGTGAATGAAACCAGAGTACCGGAGAAAACCATCGACCTGCCATAAGTCACTAACAAACTTCATCACATAATGTTGTATCGAGTACACCTCGCCAGGATTCGAACTCACAACATTAGTGGTGATAGGCACAGGTTGCATAGGCAGTTGTAAATCCAACTACCATTCAATCACCACCACGACGGGCCCTCAAGATAAACAAAACAAGAATCAGTATAGGTCCCTAGCTAAGGACTTTCTTAGGGTCTCTAGATCAAATATTCAAATCTCTTTCTATTTTTGGCAGAAAGTTTTCTAAATTACATCATCAGTACTTATCTGTCAATAACAAAGTAGGTCATGCCTAATTAGTACCTAACAGCATAATTTTCAACCGATTTATGTGGTAAAACTTGTATATATTTTTTTATCTTCTCAACATTTATATTATCGTTTCACTACAAAAAAATATCTGATAACCCTTTTTCTTGATGTCATAAATCCACACAGTATTGCACAATTTATTTTTATATCGATCATTAAATTTTTCTCTCCAAAGTACATGTATTTTTCATTGTATGACACTAAATACTGAATACATACAATACATCAATAAACAATAAAGATTACAAAAAAACAACATGAATCATACTCCATATAAACTGTGACATCACTATCTCTCGTACTGCATATGTAAACAATATAAACACATTATGTCTCCACACATGTTTCAACATCTAAGTCAATACAGGTAATCTTGTATGCATATAAAAATAAGTTAAATAAAAGTTTGTTTTATTGTTAGTTAATCCCCATTTAAGCTGCATATTCATATTTCACTGGCCGACATAAGAGAAAAATGTATGTTTAAATGTTTAAATTGACTAAATGTTTATGATAACAAATTGTTGTCACTGTTCTAGGCCAAAGAAAAAATACACATTTCATATTTGAAATAAAAATTGAGTAGGTAGCAGGTCTTTCAATAAGGGGGTACCAGGTACTTTTATTACCCTCCTAAAATGATTTTTGGTACCTCTTAATTTAAAAGAGTTTTGTACAAGATATTCAAGAATTTTTTTTTCAAATTTTATTAAAAAATTATTGCCTGTAAACAGTGAAGTGCCAGTAGACTTGAAAAATATTGAAAACCCTGAGGTAGGAAAAATTTTTCATTTTAAATTTTAACAAAGGTCTTGGAGAACAAGGATGTGCCCACTTCCAGCTAAAGTAAACATGTATTTTCTGTTAATCAATGGGCATAACTTCAGAAAAAGTGGTACAGTCCAAACTTGAACTTGCTCTTCCTTTTATGGTCCCTGAACTTTTTGAAATGATTTACCTAAGAGAAACTTCAGTTATTGAGTGGCAAACAGATGTGGGAGAAACAGAGGTACATACAGATGTGGGTAAAACCTAATGTTCCCATCGATTAGCTGTGGAGGACATTAAATAGCTTAGGGTAGGCACAAACAATTAGTGTCGTTAGGGTCAGCAGAAACACATGTTTGGCTGTAATAAACAATTAGTGTCGTTAGGTTGAGCAGAAACACATGTTTGGCTGTAATTTATTTTTCTGTCTTTACAGTACATGTATGTAGACTTACCAATACTATTACTTGATTCAAAGGGATAGACCATCTGGTTGTCCACAGCCAACTCTGGGAGGGGGGATTGTGTTGGTGTTGTTGCCCCTCCCTGCTCTCTACCTATATCTCCATTTGTATACTGGTACTCTGTAAATATAAAGATATCAAATATAAAACTGGAATAAAATACAGTTTAGTGATTTTTGAGGGACATCTTTTCATTTTAGCCAACCTTCATTATACCCATATCCGATATATATTTCTAAGGTTGAAATAATCAATTCTTAAATATAATTGATATTTCAACTCCCTCCCCCTCCCCCCACCCTTAATGGGTTAAGAGACTAAATGATAAGTTTTAAACAGGTCTCAACTGCAGTTGGCCATAATCCAGGGTGTAGTGTGGTGACATGATATACTATATATTCACTAGCCAGGGTGGTTTTCAAAAGATACAACTTATCGGTACAGTATTGTAATACAACCTTATGTGACAATGTTTGTCAACGACTTGCGGCAGATCGGTGGTTTTTCCTCAGGTACACACGTTTCCACCACCAATAAAACTGACAACCACGATATAACTGAAATATTGTTGAAAGTGGCATTAAACACCATAACCTGTATTGTAATAGAGACTTACCATTGACATTTACTCCATCCCATTGATCTGTTTTAGTTTGGAAGACTGTTGCATTGGGGTTTAATCCTACCACTGGTTTCTGAAAGAGAAAAATAAACAAACTATTGATTGCTTATTTAAGTGAATATCTAAGGGACTGATAAATTTTATCAAAAATTTCTTGTTGAATACTGCAGGGTCTTGATCAGATTAATATTTTTTAAATGCATTTTCCAGGTCAATTAAATTTCCCCCCAGAAGAATAAACTACAATAATTCTCTCCCCCCCCCTCCCTCACAAAGATAAAAAAATAAATAAATAAACTATCTTTCCCTAAGATGTTATTCACAGAGTAATGTCAATATTTTTTACATGAATACAAGTGTGCATTTTAACGTTTGCTACAGTATATACAATGTATATATATATATATACAGCTGCCAGTACATTTACTAAAAATAATAGCAAGAAAATAGGAAATAATGTCTCCCAAAAACTAGTATTAATTGTCAAGAGTGTAGGATAAAACAAAAATCCTGTTTCATTATTTTATTTTAGTACTAACTCTAACAATGAATCAGAGAAGAAAGTTTTCTCTGATGAAAAAACATTTTTTCCCGAAGATTTTGTTAAAAAAAAGAGGAAATCAGCTGATCAGAGAAAAGTTTCATCTCTGAATAAATACAGTGTTGTTAAATGTTTGAAATCAATATTTGTCCTTTTAACATTGATATCTAGAAATAGAACTTAATCAATTCTCACCCACCCCCACACTTCCATTCAGACTGATGATATTCTTGTTAATCCTAATTCAGCAACAGCTTCTTCAATTGTAACAAATGAAGATATTATACAAAAATTTATCTGAGGAAAATGAGTGATGCACACTGTCAGGGCTTTCAATATTTTTCAACAGTGCCAGTACTTCACTATTTAATGGTGGTACTTTTTCTTAATATTACATTTTTCATGAATATCTTATGCAACACTCTTTGAAATTAGGAGGTACCAATTACCACTGGGACTTTATCTAATATTCGGTTCATACAGTATTTCGGCTTAAGACAGGTTTCACCATCTCAGTAGCAAATTTGCTTAGACCTTGCATTCTTGACTACCGTTCTAACTTTGGTGATCATACTGATCTATGCCTATGGGAAACTTGACAAGTCATTTCATTGTCATTCTAGTAAAAAATTCCATGATTTACCTTGGGTTGTGTTTCTTCCGATTGCTCTCGACAATTCTGCTTGACACAGAGGACAAATGAATTGGTAGAATAATAGTATACATCTCCGGGAAGCATTTATTATAAATGATCCATATATCCCTCTTGTCTAGGACAACATATCAAAGAAAGGTCTGTTAGATTCATACACAGTATCATTAATTCAATGTACTTTCAGTTTTGTTAAGATATTTTGAACATTCAATGTATTTTCAGTTTTGTTAGATATTTTGAATATTCAATGTACTTTCACTTTGGTTAGATATTTTAAACATTCAATGTACTTTCACTTTGGTTAGATATTTTAAACATTCAATGTACTTTCACTGTTTATTTAGATTCTTCCACTAGATATACATAGGTCATCACGAGAACAAAATTAACATTTAGAAACTTCCCACATAACTTTTCTTCAAGTGTGAATAAGACAGCACCGTCAGAAGAACATGGATAATGGTTTACAATGGTATTTCAATCAGCTGTATTGTATTTTTATCTTCTATAGAATTGTAATACCGTACAGATTTAAGAGGGAATTTCAGAGCTGAAAGTGAAATGCCTCAAAATTCAAATTTTTTCTGCCTATGATTTTCAAGAGCTTTCTAAGTATATATTTTCTCCAAATTTTATTGTGTATCGGAAATAAAATTGTGCAACGAGACAATTGTTAGATCTCTATCTCCTCTATCTTCTACTTTCACTTGTTACATATCGAGACTCAAGTATCTATTGTTGTGATAAAATCCACAAAAAACACAATGGAAACTTTAAGTTTCAATTCCGTGTATCAACACTCACTATAAAGATTAAAACATGTGATTGTCAAATATTTCAGAATCGTGTACGTTATGTCACATTTCCTGGTGTGTACCAATAATCCAATAAAAATATAGGTGATCAGAGAAACATTTTGTCAAGGTCACATAAATGTTTTTTTTCTTTAAATATTTTCTTTTTATCTCTGAACATAAATTTATTAATCCACTTAAAAAGAATTGATTTAAGACAGTAAGTAATGTAGTTATCTATCTTTATGTCACATGGTAGAAAGTCGTGAACAACTTCAGACTGTCGTGTATTTTTATCCTGTTAAATATCTATGTCACTAGATGATAATGTAATGTCTTGATAACACAGATACCTGTACATATATATATATAATATCTAGTTAATATCACACTCAGACCTCTCTACTAAAGAAAGCTTATTATATTTTTGTTCTAATCAACCAAATATCACATGTAATTATTTCACAATCAGCAACAACAAACAACAATTTCTAGACAGATCAGCTGTTCTGATCAAGATTTGCCACCAGCCAGACTTTTAATACTTGCCTTCCTTCATAGCTTATCTTAATCCTTTCAAATTTACAAATATATCAAGACTTCAATAAAAAAAAAATCTACGTTTTGCATGCGTTCCTCATGAATATTTAAATTTCTTTCTTCGTACATGTATTTGTCCAGTGTCTTAAATCAACGCTAAAAAAAACGTGTGATACACGTTAATTACTCTGATATAACATCTCCACAGTGTAAACAATATTGTCGTTGCTCGAGGCAAAATATCATTTGCATTGGTTTATATAATGTATATTGTCAACATATCTATATTCTTGATTCAATTTAAAAAAAAATATATTTTGCAGCTTAAATTTCCGTTTGAAATCTGCAAGTTGTATAAGAATTTATACGACACAAATCACAAAAATTTTGATTCAATTGTTTTTTTTTTATTTTGCAGCTTGATTTCCCATTTGAATGTGGCAAGTTGTATAAGAATATTATACGACACAAATCACAAAAATTTTGACTCAATTTTTTTTTTATTTTCCGTATGAAATCCACAAGTTATATATGTCACAATTCAAAGAAATTTTGATTCAATCTTTTATTTTCTAACTTTGCAGCTTAATTTCCTGTAAGCAAGTACTCTGTAAAGTGTATGAGAATTTCTACGTAAAATATAACATATGTTTCCTTCTAAATCTAAATCTCTTCGTCAACAGCAAAATAATAAAAATATAATTACGTCAAGTCTAGCAAAAATAATCTTAATAGTAGATAATAATATCAATATAGAGTTTCATGTAAAATAAGATTTTTTTGTGCATTAATATACATGTATAAATATAAATCAGCTATATATATGAAAATAGATATTTGTCTCATCTTATTTACACAAAAAGAATGTTCAAATCACCAAGTGTCCTGTCGCAACGGAAAAACATCCCACATAACATAACACTGTCAACATATGGTAGTCTCGTAACACATTTTCAATTTTTTTATTTACCATATGGGTAACGATACACACGATATTAGCAATAAGCAGATATATGCGACATCATTATTGGGTTCCGTTAAATGAATCGTAATTATTTCAAATCCTAAAATTCACATCCATTATCAAGAGAAACAGATTTATGGCGTATCTGGAGAGAATTGTTAGCAGTCTTAATCATGTCTCCATATGGGAGATGAACAACTTGCATCTGCAGGAATCAATAACGTCCTTTTCACAGAGGTGGGTAATAGCCATCCTTACAAGAACAGTAAGAACAATGTTATTATTATCACAGTAGAATTGTTTCAATGTCTTATCTACCTTTCAATTCTCCACAAATAAAAAAAAAAATTTAACAAATTAATAAATAGCAGGCTGATATCGATAAAACAATATTCCAGATAAAACAATATTCCAATTAAACGTAAAACAATATTATTATTATCACAGTACAATCATATCCATATCTTATCTACCGTTCCATTGTCCACAAAATTTTTTTTCTCACAAAATAATAAATAGCAGACTGATATCGGTAAAACAATATCCCAATTAAACGTTAAATCTGCTACATAATTAGTTAAGACAAATGAACAGCACACTGACAATTGGATAAATCAAGGATAAAAATCTGTTACGTAATCACAGTAGAACAGATTAAATATAAGACTCGCTTTGACAATCGTGTGAAGATTTCTACCACTACAGTACACCTAATATAAAAAAGACTCTTTACACTGGATACAAGTTGAATGACAATCAAATACACACAAAGATATAGTGGACTTTCAAATCAATATTCCTTCTATGTAGATCGTCACATTCGTAACGCTGTTAGATACTTTGCCCCGAGATCCATTCATTCCGACTGTGTAGGTGGTTAATGTGTGATGAGAGTGAGGTACAATCTGATACTGAAGGCTATTTTCTGAGTTCGGTTAACGGGTATTTACTTCAAAAGTGGTTCATTAATTCTATTTGGGTAGACCAAGGTAATAAATTAATTTCTGAATGGCTTAATTGGGTTAATTTGACTGCTGATTTTTTGATTTTTTTTCCCATAAATATTGATCAAGTTTTAATATTAGATACAGAGGTTCTAATTTAAGTTTGAACTTTTGTTATTTTCTGTGTTCGCTTAATTTCTATTTGGGTAGACCAAGATGATAAATTAATTTCTGAAACTATTTACGTGAGTTAATGTCACTCCTGATTTATTAATACTGATTAAGTTTTACTAATAAATACGATTTAATTTATGTTTGAACTTTTTGTATCACAAAGCATTTTAGCATTTTAAGTTAATAACATGGACCTCCCTAAATATCTGGGTTTTTTTTTTTTTTATATCATGCCTTTCAATAAGTTGCATTACCAGGTACTTTTACCTGCCTAAAATGGTCTTTTGTACCTCCTGATTTTAAAGAGAGTTGTATAAGTTATTTACAAAAGTTGTTCAAATTTTTATTAAAAAGTACCACCTGCAAATAGTGAAATACTGGTACACTAAAAAATATTGAAAGTCCTGTTATATATATATATATATATATTTTTACCCTTTCTTTCACAAATTTTTCATATGCTTCCCTCAGTATGCATTTTCTTTAAAACATATCTCATATTTTAAGAGAATATTTCTAAATGAAAACAGATAAATGGGTGTACAGACATCATGATTACATGTACTTAGATGCATAAAAGATGGCATGAAACTCAACCCTCCCCCTTTTCCTTCCCTGAACACACTCTTCTAAATGTACATGTATTATATTAGGTATAGAAGTACCCTCTCTTACAAGATCCCTCCCATCAAATATCACCCCTCTTGTCAGGCCCAATTTCAGATGTACTGAGTACTGAGATAGTAAATTAAGATAAATTGTCTCCCTCAAGAGAGGCCATCCCTCTTGGAGCTCTGCAATGATAAACTAGCCTTATACAGGGAAACTTGTAGTGTAAGAATCTAAAATTGAAAACATTGAAGATTTGATTTTTGGTGTTTTAACGCCACTTTCAACAATATTTCAGCTATATCGTGGCGACCAGTTTTAGT
>MJUT01005958.1:365295-378754 GCA_002080005.1 Gigantidas platifrons
GGGGGGGGGGGGGGGGGTTGGACTACTAAAGTACAAAGGTTTTCAATAAATGTACAAGGGTTAGGGTTATGGTGCTTAATGCCACTTTCAACAATATTTCAGATATATTTCAACATGCTTTATTGAGTACACCTCGCCCGAGTGGTATTCAAACTCACAACATTAGTGGCGATAGGTAGCTATTAATCCAACTACCATACGATCACGATCACGACCACAAACCCCCCCCCCCCCCCCCCNTCCCCTCAATAAACGAATAAAGCCGACACCTTTAAATACATGTACAATGATAGAATTAAATCACATGGTGATTTTTCTGATTTTGCTTTTTTTTCTACATCATAAATAATAACTACACACTTCAATTTTATGACAAGAAATTGTGTTACATTTCAACCACTGATAATTAATCAATAAATTGATGGAGGAGAATAATGATTTACAACAGGAAATTAAAAACAGCTGGGGTACATTTAGTAACAATCCAAAGACATTTAGACACAGCTATGTCTTATACTGAAGATCTACAGCCAATCAGCTACACGTAGAAACAATTACTGACCTCTATTTACAAATACAAACGTGGACGAGCGAGTGATTGTTGTTTAACGGCAAGTCAGCAATTTTTAGCTATACCATGGTGAGAACAAGTGAATTTTCAACGAGATGATGATGAGGTCACTTTGTACTAGACCAATACGCTTAGTTGGATTTTTATCGTGCTAGCTCACAGAAACAAGTCTGTGGAGAGACATGTCAGCCCACTCACATTATTCTGATTCCAAGTCAACCAGTCTTTGTTCTTACTCTTTAATGCAGCGTGCTTGGTGGAGAAGCAACAAATACCAATTATATAGTCTTTAGTTTGACCCGATCGATCGGGTTCAAACCCACAATCTACCGCACTCCAGACAATCACCTCTCACCTGAATCAAATCTGGGATATACAAACTTTTCTTTAAACTCACTGGACACAAAAAAAAAAACCCCATGAAATATGATGTTGCAGATCCTGGACCTGGATTTAATTTGATATCAGAACAGACCTACATCTACAGTCAATCAAATACATGTAGAAACGATTACAATGGGACACTTCCATGCTCTACATGTACATGCTTCTACTGAATTGCATGTACATGTATATTGATATACTGGTAATTAGTAGTATTCTTATATAGCGGCAATCCTATATTGAAGTTCCTAACAATTTGTATTACATTTGTACATGTAATTGACGTCATAATTAACATTGAAAAACATCGCCTTACAAAATGTACTTTCCATTCCTAAGGGAAATAACCCATTAATCTTACGTATAATAGAATCACTAATCTTTCCTTCTGCTATTTAATTAGTGTTTGAAATTATGTTGAACTGCAGCCAGTGCAGGATAGCCCAAAGCAGTAGCTATATAGTGTGGTTGTTGCTTAACATCAAATGAACAATTTTTCAGCTGTTTCTTGGAGAGAACAAGTTGGCAAGCAATTTTTTAGCTACATTGTACAATGTATATCTTGGAGAGAACAAGTTGGAGACCAATTTTTCAGCTATATCTTGGAGAGAACAAGTTGGCAAGCAATTTTTCAGCTATATCTTGGAGAGAAATATTTTTAGCTATATCTTGGAGAGAACAAGTTGGAAAATATTGTTTTCGGTATATCTTGGAGAGAACAAGTTGGAAAATATTTTTCAGCTACATCTTGGAGAGCAATTTTTTAGGTATATCTTGGAAAGAACAAGTTGGAGAACAATTTTTCAGCTGTATTTTGGAGAGAACATGTTGGTGAATAATTTTTCAGCTATATATTGGAGAGAACAAGTCGGAGATCAATTTTTCAGCTGTATTTTGGAGAGAACAAGTTGGAGAGCAATTTTTCAGCTGTATTTTGGAGAGAACATGTTGGTGAATAATTTTTCCACTATATCTTTGAGAGAACAAGTTGGCAAGCAATTTTTCAGCTATATCTTGGAGCAATTTTTTCAGTATATCTTGGAGAGCAATTTTTCAGCTATATCTTGGAGAGAACAAGTTGGAGAGAAATATTTTTAGCTATATCTTGGAGAGAACAAGTTGGAAAATATTTTTTTCAGTATATCTTGGAGAGAACAAGTTGGAGAGCAATTTTTCAGCTATATCTTGGAGAGAACAAGTTGGAAAGAAATATTTTTAGCTATATCTTGGAGAGAACAAGTTGGAAAATATTTTTTTCGGTATATCTTGGAGAGAACAAGTTGGAGAGCAATTTTTCAGCTACATCTTGGAGAGAACAAGTTGGAGAGCAATTTTTCAGTATATCTTGGAGAGAACAAGTTGGAGAGCAATTTTTCAGCTATATCTTGGAGAGAACAAGTTGGAAAGAAATATTTTTAGCTATATCTTGGAGAGAACAAGTTGGAAAATATTTTTTTTGGTATATCTTGGAGAGAACAAGTTGGAGAGCAATTTTTCAGCTACATCTTGGAGAGAACAAGTTGGAGAGCAATTTTGTATGTATATCTTGGAAAGAACAAGTTGGAGAACAATTTTTCAGCTGTATTTTGGAGAGAACATGTTGGTGAATAATTTTTCAGCTATATATTGGAGAGAACATGTTGGTGAATAATTTTTCAACTATATCTTGGAGAGAACAAGTTGGTGAGCAATTTTTTAGCTGTATATTGAGGAGTTCAAGTTATGTGTACATTTCAATGATAATGATGATGTCTGCTCGGCTTTGTAATAGTCCAACACGTGTAGTTGGATCTTTACAGTGCTAGACCACAACAGTCTGTGGGTAGAAATGTTTGCTCCACGCGGAAACGTTATCCCGATTCTAAGCTCACCATTATTTGCTCTTCCTCCTTCGATAAAATACTGCTTTCTTAGTAAAGAAGCAAAAAATAGCAATTTCATAGTCTATGGTTTGACTTGATCGAGAGTGGAGGCTTGAACCCATGATCTATCACACTTAACAAACTATTACTGGTTCTTCTACATGTTTCAGACCTGATTTTACGAGGACAACAAAAATGCGGAAATTGGCAAAATCAAGAGTATTGAATATACTATAAAAAAAAAAAAAAAAGGAATTGTAACGGTAAAATCCGGAAAAAAAAAAAGAGAGAGCAGAATTCCACTTTAAAGCGGACGAAAATCATGTCTGATGTTTGTATCTAGTCACTTCAAAGAACAAAATGCAGTCTTAATCATATTCAGGGGGGTGTGGTGTTTGCTTAGGAGTTTAATGCCACTTTCAACAGTATTTCAGTTATATTGTGGCGGTCGGTTTTATTAGTGCAGGAAATCGGAGAACCAAGAGAAAACCACTGACCTGTCGCAAGTCACTGACAAACTTATTGTGGTATAGAGAACACCTCGCCCGAACGGCATCCGAACTCACAACTCTTAATCATACTGCATATTACAATTTCACACATCATCTTAATTTTCAAATTTAGTTTCCATAAATTAATGAAAAATAGCTGAAACCATTTACACCCCCCTTCAAAAAGGTCATTTTTGACCTGTTCTGATTGTGATCTGCAATGGTCACAGAAAAATAGCTGAAATCAGTTAAATAACTAAAAAAAAATCTATCAACTTTACAGAGCCTCTGTTTTATTTTGATTTATTGTGTTTAATGCCACTTTCAGCAATATCATGGCAACCAGTTTTAGTGGTGGAAGAAGCCGGAGTACCTGGAAAGAACCACCCACCATGGGCAAGCAACTGGTAAACTTTTATCACTTGCGGCTGCGAGTCGAGTGCACCCTTTTTGTAATTTACAAAGTCGGGTGCAAACACACGCCGTATTGTTGATAGGCTTGTACGAGTTGTTTTATTTTGAAAATTATGAAAACCTTGTTCAGTTTTATATGAACATTTATATGTAATAACAAAGAAAATATAAGTTTAATTTTAATCAGCAATAATTTCAAAACATGTAAATTATATTTCATTTTGATATGGCAATAATTTTTGTTTCTACAATTATAAATACATCTTTACAAATCAAATAACAAAAATCAATATATCAATGATGTATAAGGTGATGGTCGATTGTTATTGATGTCCATTACTATTTAAATGTCATTGATGTCCATTACTATTTAAATGTCATTGATGTCCATTACTATTTGAATGTCATTGATGTCCATTACTATTTAAATGTCATTGATGTCCATTACTATTTAAATGTTGTATACATGTATGTCACATGGTACAATGAAATAGACATTGAAAGCACATGTCTGTTATTTTGTTTTGATGGTTTGGCTCTTACACTATATGTACTCACTCCATGTATATTTTTACACTTTGGAAAATATAATTAATATAGAGAACAAATTGGTAACTTTTTCAATGATAGACCAAAAATTTCTACATTTGTAAATTCATTGTCAGAGTTTGTATATATCATATATATAATATACATCTAGAAAAAAAATTGTGGATTTTAAATGTGAAATTTTAAGGATGTTTTTTCTGAACATTAAACATAGTATAAATGTAGTTGACGAATGAATGTAGTCTTTGGATATCACGATTGAAATACCTCATAGTCTGCCTTATCAATTGTTCATCAATAAACGATCAGACCACTACTTTGTAAAATAATCATTGATATTTCAATAAAATTTAATCATAATGAAATCCAGGTTCAGTTTAGACAGGCAGTCTGTGCCAAAAACCACTAGCCTTAAGCCCAAGTCTAGTAAAAATTGTTTCAGACTAGTAAAAATTGCATAAAATTTGCTTAATTAATCAAAGAGAAAAATTTCTTTTAAAATGCTGTTCTGGCTAGCTTGTCAAAATGTTTTTGGCACAGACTGGACAGATATCACTGTACTGATCACAGGTCCTTTTGATATGTAAAATCATCTTTGTGGAGATGAAACAAGCCTGGTGATACAAATGTTCTTTTAGTTCCTAACTTCCATAGACACAGATCCAAATGCAGTGCCGAATTTACCTATAGACTCAATAGGCTGAAGCCTAGGGCCTCAAAATTTTGGGGGCCTTGGCCCAGGTGTTTAATATTTTTAATTGTTATTGGACTTTCACATTTATGCTGTCACAACGTACTGTACTTTCTAGGCTACCCTTCAGTAATTTTCCTTACACAGTTGCACTCCATTTCAGAATATTGTAGAATTTTAAACACCCCATCATCTTTGCCTTTATTGAAATTGACTAAACACACTTCCATCTTCCTCCAGGTGGGGAATTGGGAAGGGCCTCACAAGTGGATTATCCTAGGGTCTCTCTTTATCTAAATCTGGCACTGTCTACATGTATGTCTCCATGGGCCCCCTGACATCAATTGTTTGAAATATTTTCAGAAAATACACTTAAGTATGTATACATGTACCGATGAAACTAAAATTGAGCTAAGGCAATAAGAGATGAAATTGTTTACTGAACAAAAAAGATGAAGCAGTTTTAACCCCTTATACAGTCCCTAGATTTTAAATTTTTAGCTGTTTGGACCAAGTTTGAACAGTGTGCGAAATTAGCGGTAGACCTATAGACAATGTCTATGTAAAATCAAGCTGGTCTGTGTCAAATTTTCCAAATTTTGAATATAATGTACAGTGAGGTCTACGTAAAATAGAGATTGGTCTATGATACCGCAATATTTACTTTCACACACTGGTTTGACATAACTCGTTCACAATAAAGCTTATATCTCACAGCAAAATGTCAGAAAATCAATGGAATCTGCAAAATTTACATGTGATGGGACTCATGACTTGGAATGCAGTATGAATCTCGGTGAAAATGTTTTGGTCTTGGAATAGCTGTTTTTTTTCTTTCTTTATGTAGTTCGGTCAAGAAGTATGGAGTTCAGAATAGTAAAATCCTACACCTCATTGCGGCCTATCAATAAGGGGCGGTAATAGATACTTTTATCGGCCTAAAATGGTTTTTGATATCTCCTGATTTTAAAGATATAAAATATTCATGAAAATTGTTCAAATTTTAATTAAAAGTACTGATATGTAAAATCATCTTTGTGGAGATGGAACAAGCCTGGTGATATTGCATTCCGGTAAAGTCATGAGTCCCATCACATGATACATAAGTACTAGACTTGAAAAATATTGAAAGCCCTGCTCACCAGCCCAAAGTAGCTGAAAAAGTTTGATAGTCCTATACAATGATGTAGATCTTGAAGGCTTCACAAAATGCTTTGTAGTCAAGGGGAAATAACTCTTACTGTTATTCTAAAACCAACAAACAAATAAAATCACAGAAAAAATAACTATAGAAGACATATATCTTAATTTCCAATTGTAGCCAAGGTTACAAAAAAGAAAGCTTGCCTTAAAATATGATCAAAATCTACAACAATTATGCATCTTAAGATGTAAATAATGGAAAAAATTTCAGAATCTCCGTTTTTTTCCAATAAAAACCCAAGTTTTAACCTAAAGCAATATTACAATAAACAAGAGAAAATACCAAACGGGCAATCAAGACCAATATTATCCATCTTTGAACTTAGACTAGGTCTTTGTAACAGAATGCTTCCAATACAGTATAACAATTTAACTCATGTTATGTTGTCAACAATGGACAATTTTCAAAATCCCAATTCATTACTAGATTGATCAATGGTACATGACCTTAAATTATTAGTGGTAACTGACTGCCTTTATCACATCAGATTATAAATCCATAGACAGTGAACAAACTTAATAAATTCCAGGGAAAATTCAACAAACGACAAACAACATCATACATAAATAAATTTGATTGAACAGGATTGAACAGTCCATAGAAAACAGAGCATTGTCATGCACACTCTTATAGTGTACTGTAGTTATCAGTGACAGTATTATTCCATGTTTTTATTCATGAAATGATATTGCCAATTTTTGAAGTACTGGGGCGAGCCCTCTTTTTGTTCACTAAATGACCCGCAAGACTAGATACTCGTTCTGAGGGTACATACGATGCTGGAATGGCAAGATATATTTGGCTAAAATGCTTAATATTAGACAGAAGCCTGCATTTTCCCCCATCACTGCAGTATTGTTAATCTTGGATAGAAGACTGCATTTCCCCCATCACTGCAGTATTATTAAGTCAGTATAAGTCCGAGCAACGGCATGTCATAGTCGCGAATGCGTATTTGGTTTTCGGTCAGAAATCTACAAATTTGACGATTTGTTTTAGTTTTCACTGTACTCATTATACTTTCAGTCATCGACTTTAGCAGTGGTCCGGTGGCCCACAGCCAGAGAATTTGATTCGGACCAGTGACTTTGGCCAAATTTTCTATAAATATTTTAATTTTGAAGTTTTCGGGCCAGTAAATTCAAAAGTCTAATTTCGAAGACTGTACTTTTAATGCAAGTTAGAAATATAATTTCATTTGCAAATATAAAAAAACCCAACTATTTAACACAATTTGATGAAATATGAAACTGTTATTTTCTGCTTAATTACATCACAAGATTTCCAGAAAATCAAAGTGAAAGTGAAAGTAGAATTGTTCAATTAATCAGAAATATATTTTTGGGCTCCAGTGCTTGGTTTAAGACACCAACCAACTGTTTATAGGTTATAATCAATCATCAGAACACCACTAACGGACATACAGAGGTCTTGGCTGTATCAATCATCTTATTATGTGCAGGGGATAAAAAACAAGTAAAACTGATAAAGTCCTATATTTCGATATTATATAAGCAGAGCTGTTTACGCCTTTTTGGAACTTTCAGTAATCTTAATGAATTTTGTCAGTAATTTGAGCAATTTGTCAGTAATCTCAAATTTATAACATGAAGTTGTTACAAAGACGTAATGATATGTACTATATGTCCCATAGAATGTCAAGAAATGTGGTTCAAATTAGCATATAACCATGTGAAGACAATTTAAAAGCAAATTTAATTGAACATAACACATGTGTAAATTGTGATATCTTCTCAAATTTACAGTAAAAAAATCACAACCAAATGCAAATTCTCAAAATGCATTGTGCACTACTTGCACTAAAATGAATTTTAATTTCTCTACTCAACATATTAAATGATCATACAAGGTCATGTAAAAAGCTTGACCTTTTTTTTTACAAATTTTGACATGAAAGGGAAGTAATCAAATGAAAAATGTGATATTGCATGGACACAACAAATGAATTTTTGACCGACTATATTCTTCATCATGTTGAGTTGAGAAAAAAATCAAATGTTTTGTAAATAAATGTAAATGACAATAGCATATTACACAAAAAGATGATATAACCATATGAACAGTCAATCATTATAAAATGATTGCACAGAGACAAATGATTTAATTTTTAAAAATCAAATAAAAAAGTAATAAGTTCACTTATCACAGAAAAAAAAAAGACATTGCCAAACATTTTACTGGAAAAAAACTGTAAATTACTAAAATTACTAAAACAATTAAGAAAAAGAAAAACAATAAAATAAATAAATATACTAATACTGGAAAAAATGGGACTAGGACAGAAAAATCAAATACTTTTAAAAAAATGTGACTAGAGAGCAACTTATTCTATATTTAAAACAGAATTTAAAAAAGGAAAACAATATTAAAACTTTATATTGACAAATAGTCATTTTGAATAATTGTTTTTCTAATATTTGCAAGTAAGAATAAGTTCAGCAAATAATCAAACTAATCATATATTCTTGAAATTCTGGGAATATATTATTCTGAACTAATCTCTGTCGTCTAAGTCATTGAGTTCTCGATAGTAAGCACTCTTTAGCCTATCTAGAGCTGCATTGTTATGTCTTCTGGCTATGTCGCAAGGATTACCAGGTTTAAATTGTGTTACAAGCAAGGCCTCCAATGTTCTCTTTCCTAATGACGATCTTTGATCAGTTCGTTTTTTTCTGACGACTGAAAACACCCGCTCGCAATGAGCACTGCTATGAGGTATACACAAGATACCAAGAATAAAATCTGCTAAATGGTTGAACATCAAACTTCCATCTTGAGCTCTCATTTGTCCAATAGCATTCCATTTCTCATCAACTCTGCCATATTTTGCCAATTCAGAATTGAGATCTTGACTCTGATATAAGACAAATTGTTCTGTTAAAGAGTCAACGGTAGCTCCATCTGGTATAAGGACTGGAAATCTTTCAGCAAAAAATTCTACTGATGACTGTTTGGTTGTAGATTGTTTGTCTATGTCTGCAACCTCTGCATGTATGAGCACTGGCTCATTCAGTGGAAGTTTTGCCTTAATGTAATCACATGCATTTATAAAATACTGTCGCACTGCTTTGTAGAATTCTTTAATTCGATGGTCCCGAAGGTGGTTTTTTTCCTTATTTTTGATGAACTCCTTTGCAGAATTACCTACGACTAGATCACTGTCCACCTTTTGATTGTACCCTAGTGTATATTACACTTCATCTACAGACTTGCCAACCATTGCTGAAGGTTTTACAAAGCGTGACTAGAGGTTACGCATTACGGAATGTAATGCTCCTCTTACCTTATGAATCTTTGGGTCCTCAGCTTGAAGATTTTTTAAGACTTCATCATAAACCTTTATTGTATAGCTGAGAAATATAGCATAGAGTTTGTTTGTTGGAGACTTAATAAAGCTGAATATTGACTCCACTTTCTTTTCTACATAAGATGTCTCAACTTTCTCAGGGTTCCCCTCTTTGTCTTGTTCTTTATCCCCACTTGCCTTTGTTTTGTCACTTGTACCTTTTCTACTACTTGTACTTGAAGAACTAACATTTTTTGAAACATTTGGACCTTTTGATGTTTTTTTCTCTTTTTTCTTTTCAATTGAATCATGTTCCTTGTAAAAATAATCTTTAAGAGCATCCCAATTTACAAGCATTCTGTCAAGGCACCTTCCAATACTAAGCCATACATGTTTTAACATTCTTTTTTGTTCCAAATCATAGAGGTCCTGTGATCCTTTGAATGCTTGCTTCCGAGTATCACTTTTGTTGAAAAAGTAATAGATATCTATTAAAACATCATCAATAGCTGGTAATGCATCAGCTGCCTTCTTGGCTGATATGTGTATCAGATGGAACACACATCCTGACATAAAAACATTCGGTAGTTTGTCCTTAACAAATTTGAAGACACCTTTGTTGCGCCCTGTCATAACGCTGGCATTGTCTGATCCTAATGCTAAGCAATTTCCCCATCCAATGTTCCTCTCTGAAAGTTCCTTGTCCATCAGGTTGAAAATGTTCTCACCTGTTGCAGATTCTGTATAAACAGGTATAGCCAATAGTTCAGAATTCACCAATCCTGTTTCAGTATCTCTTGTGCGCACTACTAAGGGGTACTGTTTACTTGTTGCATCATTTGAGCCATCTGTACTAATACTGAATGGGGCAGACTCAAGTCTTTCACTTATTGTTTTTTGGGTCATCTTAGCCAAGTCCAGTATTATAGCTGTAGCTTTGTTCCTTGCACACTTAATATCTGAAACAGTGAAAATGTCATATTTATCATTCCTTTGTTGGCAGGGGGAGTATAATAATATAATTATTATTTTGTTAATATTACAATGCATTTTCAATATAAATAAAATAACCCTTCACCACGCTCATTTTGAGACCACTGGCATGGCCGATTGGATTTCACATGCTTGAAAAATATGACCCAAAAAAAACTAAGTCCAACCCTAAAAAAAATTTGGGTCACACTTCCCCTAGAAAATTAGTTTTTTCATCCCCCTACCACATGTTTCAAGACCAAAAGTTTGGGATTGAGAAAGAAATTGAGATGGTGTGGGGCAGATTCATTTATAGGAACATGAACCATACACCATCTCCAACCTACACTACAGATAGAGAATATTTAAAACATACCTTGTGCTATTTTTGAATCATGAAACATGATTTTAAATGCTTTGTTAAATGTGTCAGCTGCAGATATAGGTAGGTTTAGTTCACAGGTTCCTCAGCTCTCGTAACAGCTCTCTGGTGAGACGTTTCTGGTGTTGAATTTGTCAAAAAACTGGTCATTGACTTATTTGACTTTTGTAACTTGACAGAAAGTTCCTTGTGAGTTTTTGAATCTACATGCCTTCGGCAGTAATTTTTTCCTGCATGGGCACACATGAAGTCCGATGAACATATCGTACAATTTACGTAGTATTCTCCACGTTGTGACTTGGTAAACCATGGCCAAGTTTCATGGTACACATCCCTGTATCTTTGTAACACCTTTCTGCTTTTCGGCAGTGTCTCATCACCCCCAACGGTTTCATCTGCATCTTGTGATTGTCTCTTATTTTTAGCAGACATGATACCAACTGCCCACATGTCACAACATGTAACTCAATGATAAATTTAGAAAGGATTCGAGTGCATTTATCATCAAAGTCATTGTGGCGTTTTTTGAAACACAAATATCAATGGCAAAGCCTTTAGAGGACCTAGAGAAAACATTTTATTTTGGTACAATACCGGAAAAGCGTAATTCCGGAAGGTAAATCCGTAATGCGTATTTTGAGACTCAAATCCGGGATAAATACGGAAAATCCGTAATGGTAAACAGCTCTGTATAAGTGATTGTACCACAAGAAAAATGAACATCAAATGTAAATGAGGTATTTTTGTAGAGAACCCTTCAATACATCATACAGTCAAATCTTATTTAAAGACCACCTCTATTAAGCATTAACGTGTATTATGTGACCTTAATTTTTATTTCCCTTCACAATGCATTTCATATCAATTAAACCTGTTTTAAGCAACCATCTGTCTTATGTGATCATATTTCACTGTTCTCTTGGAAGGTCACATAAGACTGTACCTACAAAATTTAATTCCAATTGGACAATTTTTTTTTAGAAAAGATTTAACAAATCAGAAATTTGAATTGTCTCTGGTGGCCATGTTGTGTCACTGGTTAGACTAAAATGGGGGTATTTTTGTGGATTAGACTCAAATGGGGTATTTTTGTTGATTAGACAAAAATGGGATATTTTTGTGGATTAGACTAAAATGGGGTATTTTTGTGGATTAGACTAAAATGAGGTATTTTTGTGGATGGATTTCTATACTTTATTCCTGTAAAGTTTTGTTCAAATTCAAGTACATGTAGTTTCAGTGGATATTTTTTTTTAATATTTGACCAATCAAAAACTTGAATTGCCTCTGGCAGAGAACAGTTTGAGAAATCCAAAATAAATTATGTATTTTTTGTAGAGATTGTTCCATACGTTATTCTTACAAAGTTAGGTTTTAATTGGCCAAGTAGTTTCATAATTTTGTTACTAACAAGACGTTGCACGCTACAGTACAGCTCAAGGCATGGTCTGATAAATGCCAGGTATGCCTCCAATACCTGGCATACCTGGCATGAAGTCATAAAACTGGACCTCTGTGGTTATCTAATATACAACTCATAAATTAATCATACTAAGATATTTTCTGGTGAAGCCACAGGTAACATTTCCCTGTTCACCTGGGCAGGTAGAAAATACATGTACAGGAAATGACTATTAATTACTAGTATTAGTGTTTGATAACACACTAGCATGTACAATGTAATACAATTGAGAAATTTAATTGAAATATTTCTTTATGAAAACTGAGACTATTATACTGTATAATAGTCCTAGATGAAAAGAAGATATCAGAATAAATAGGAAAATATTTGTAAAATTTAAATTATTTGTAGAGAATAATTATTATTATAGTTTTTTGTCATGAAATTGCAAGAGACATTGAACTGAAAATTTAAAACAGTGCATAGTTATAATTTTGTAGATGTTCCTTTCATTTGCATCAATTTATGCAGGAAAAATATTTGCATTTAAAAAAAGATAAACAAAAAAAATTAAATATGAGAGACTCAGAAATTTAAATTATGAATTTACACATGTCACAGTTTAAAAAATAATTTAGTTATATTTTAACTTACATTAAATATAGTTTTGCTGTCAAAATTCAAACCTTACTGGATACATTTGAAAAATCAAAATATATTGATAATTGTGTAGTTACAGTCATGGAACATAATTATTCACCAGCCTCGATTTTTTACTATATATTTCATATAAACCCACAATTTTTTCAAAAAATTATTTTAAAGCCATCTCTGGGCAGATTTTAAGAAATTGATTTGAAGACATGCGTAATTCTTTTAATTTTATTTGTTTATCTGATAGTAATTTTTGTCTGCATGGTTTATGTTTTCTGGTGATTTAAACACAAATGTTGATTTTTCCGATTTTATTTTAGTTAAATATATAGCAAATTTGACGTCAGAAAACAAAAAAAAATGGTCTTTAAATTATAAGAAAATAAAGGCAATCTGACGGAAAATCGTGCTAAAATAAACAAAAAATATTTAAATGTTTCTGCTTCTTCTGGTGCAAAAATGATCAAAATCTGTTAAGAAACATGACTTCACAATAATTTGTTTTTGAAAAATGTGGTTTTATATGAAATATATAGCGTAAAATCGAGGGTGGCGAATAATTATGTTCCATGACTG
>MJUT01005958.1:381757-401241 GCA_002080005.1 Gigantidas platifrons
GTTGTTATTCTTTTCCGGTATTTAGACATTTCATAATTATATTTACTTCAGCGTTAAGCAAAGTAAAAACCACGAGACAGTCCGATAAATATATAAATAGGCAAAACATTCTCAATGATCCGATTTCGACACTATTATGCATAATTCAGTGGGGTTCACTGGAATTCGGTGTACCGCACGACTGATGACTATCGTTCCATGGATACCGAACCTTGCAAAATTATTGTGCGCCACACAGGCGCTTACATTTTACTTTCACTGCGTCATTTTTCAGCTTAATGCGCAAATTGCACTGGACTTTCCCGATCACTGCATATAACTTATAAAATACAAAGGTAAGTCACCTGTGAGTGATGGTTTTACCTGTACAGGTAATTAGTCATTTCCTGTTGTATACTGGAACCACAGGTGATACTGTGGAGATGGGTACTGTTAATTAAATCACAAAGCAAAAAATACCTGGCATTGGATGCCAGGTATGAGGCAGACTATGCCTTGAACTGTACTGTACGTCGTGCTAAGAATACCCCCACTCGTTCATTTGTAAGTCGCACGGTAAACAGGAAGTAGATGTGCGGTAAACCTGGAAAGGGGAGACAAGGTACAAGTCACCCTGCCAAAGCCATATATCAAATATATAATCATTTCTTCCAGTAGAAGCTGAGATAACTGTTACGAAAGTTTTCATTACGGCAAACATGAAAAATTCCAAGTCACACTGTAAACAGGAAGTAGATGTGCGGTAAACCTGGAAAGGGGAGACACGGTACAAGTCACCATGCCAAAGCCATATGTCAAATATAAATTCATTTCTTCAAGTAGAAGCTGAGATATCTGTTACGAAGTGTGAACGGATGGACGGACAAGGTGATTGCAATATAGCCCCCTCTCTACGAGTGGGGGGTATAATTATACAGTACAGTCAGATATAGTGCAATAAATCACTGTGATAGACGTATCAGTCTTTTTAATGATACTAATATATCTTTTGGTCTGTTTAATCTATATACTTACTTTCTTGTGCATTTTGGGCGATAGCAAGCAACACTATAAAAACAAAAGAAATTTTGAAGATATATTAAACAGAACAAAAGATATATCAGTATCACCAAGATGAGTGATACGTCTATCACAGTGATTTATCATGGCAGGGATCTACACTAACAGTCGCCCAGTCGCCCAAGGCGACTTAAAATTGTATTGGGCGAGTGAAAACTCGATTACTTCTCGCCCAGGTGCCGACTGAAAATTTTGGGAGCGATGTCAAGTATTATTAATTCCCGCACCGGTTTTTAGACCTACCAAAATTGTGACTGGTTTCTGATTTGTATTTTACTTATTTTGGTAATGGTATATCGAAATCAGCGGTGTCAGTAGAATTATCCCTGAGAAATGATTGTCGGTTTCCTCAAGTCAATTTTTTGCCGCCGGGTCGTTATCTTTTATTACTATTACTAATAAATACAATAAAATAAAATAAAATGAACACACCGGCCCTCTATTCTAACTCTAAGATAGCCAAAGCGCTTAGGATATCGGTAAAATGATCATGATTTAAAACCTGTACGTGACGTACATTATGGATAAAATGGCCACCGGTGATGTGCCCAGTGGAACCGTTCTGACTATTTACAGAAATATACGCATTTATCAACGAAATATGAGTGATGCAATTTTATTGGCTTAGCAAAAGCCTTTATGATTTATTTTGTGACCTTCACGGGAAAGATACAAAAACACTGATTTGACAGAAACAAGAAAAAAAAAATTTTTTTTAACACAACACACTCCTTTATACCATTATAGGACCAAAAGTGAGACCAGGTGTACCATTGGTGGTAAGCATATTCTACATCCCATAAGACACATGTTTGTTCATTTTGAATTTGTGGTTTAACATCTCTTGAAGAAAAAAACCCTGCATGCAAGCCTGTCCTTAAAATTTTCCTATGGTAGGGGAAACCAACAATCAATTTTACATGGCCAAATGACAATGCATAATTGTTTGTTGACAATATATTTCAACTATTTCAGAGCCTATGGCTAAGCAAACCACAACTGAAAATTAAAAGAATGAGTCATATTTCTAATTCTTTCAGATTTTGTTTTAATCATATTCATAAATACACTATACTGTATAAGATTAAAATTGGTGATTAACTTTAAAACACATATAACATATATCCGCAACAGAATACCGAAGGAACAAGTTAAAGGAATTATTCAAAAAAACAACAGAATCCAAAAACAAGTCAAAATGGAGATATTGTTAAAATATCTGATTTACCATATCTGTATTCTACCTGAAAAAAAAGCTGGGCACCTAAATTATTTGTTGGGCTCCTTGAAAATGAAAGTTAGGAGACCAGGTGGCGACCATGGTTCAAAAGTTAGTGTATATCCCTGCATGGATGTCTCTGACTGTATAAAAACCTGTGAGATATTGATATCATATGGCATTGGTCGTCTGTCATTACCATTTGATAGTTCATTTGAGGATTCACTATGATGCCCAATTCAAAATTGTTTGTTCCTTCAACAGGCCTGTCAATAAGGGGAGGTACCAGATACTTTTACCCGCTTAAACGATTTTTGGTTCCTCTTGATTTTAAAGAGTGTTGTACAAGATATTCATGAAAATTGTTCAAAGTTTAATGAAAAGGTACCACCTGTAAATAGTGAAGTTTTGGTACACTTGATCAATATTGAAAGCCCTGGATAGAGGAACTCTAGCATGTCAGTAATGTTAGATTTGTGGTCAACAGTTACTACTGTAGTCCCTGTCTTATAAGGACTACTCTCTCTAAAGACCACTTTTTGGATCAGGCCAGATTTCAGATGCATTTTTTTGTTGCATACCTCATACTGCAAGACTGCACCATTCTCCCAAGAAACCAGATACTCTGCATGGACCGGTGTTGTTAGCTCAGCGCCCCCAGTATTTCCCCGGTCTGACGTCATCAGGGCGGCTGAGCTCTCTCCGTAGTTATCCTTCAGTTCCACCTATAAAACAAGCAGACATTCTCTTTAGCTGTGTATAAAAGTAAGCTGTAAACTGAAAAAACAATAATACTGATTAATGAATATGTATTATATCACCTTACACCTAAAAATTCCAGAGAGAGTGTGTGAAAGATGAATGAAAGTGTTTATTACTATTTCATAGTATTATTTCTTTATTTTGTTTATCATATTATAATTACATTACTTCCGTTTTTCATTGAAATGTTACAATATGATTGGTTATGAAGTGGTCACATGATTATAAAAGAGATGTTTCACATCCCAATGAAACTCAAACCCGAATTTGCACGTGCCTCCATGACGAGGTCAGATGTAAACAATCAATGGCCTAGTAATTTCCAACAGCAAATAATCAAACACAAATAAAATTCACAACGAAAAATTAAACTATATTAAATTTTGGTGTGATTTAATAATAATTACAAGAATTGAATGCATTCTTTTGAAGTTTCATTGGGGTATGAAAGTGTTGATCGAAGCACATTTTCAACATGAAGTGCTTCATTGTGAAAATGTACTTCGGTCAACGCTTTCATACCCCAACGAAACTTCAAAAGAATGCATTCAATTCTTAAGTAAAACCAATGTAGTCACAAAATTCATGTTTTGAAAACCCCTGTCACACCCTAGTCAGGTGGTGATGTAAGGGAATTTATAAAATCCTGACTAAATAAAAAAAAAAAAAAAAATTCCGGGGCCATCATGGTCGTGATCGTATGGTAGTTGGATAGCCCATTTATTCATTAATGCTGCACACTTAGCAGATAAGCAGCAAGTACCATTTGAATAGTCTGGTTTGATGCAAACGGGGCTTGAACCCACACTCTACTGCACTCGTGGCCAACAAGCAAACCATTAAACACTAATGCTCATAAATAAATGCATCATTTACTGAAGTTTGAACAATATTAGTCAAAGGAAAGTGAAGGATGTCTAATGAACGAGATGTTTACAACAAAACTCTGCCTGGAAAATGACTTGACAGTAAAAATCTTCAAAAAGTAAACCAATGAAATTTCTAGTGGTATCAATCGGTCAAATCATCAGACTGATGCTCAGATAATTACAATTAGATGTACTTTTTTTACTCGATTGTTAGAATAGTCGTACTCCAAGAGTATGTTTGAAAAAGCTACAAATAACTCAAGTTTTGTTCAAATAATAAAAAAAATTGACACAATGCAATAACCAGTTTGGTACAGGAAGTGCCCGTTTGTTTATTTTTAGATTTGAGATTTAATTTTCACCTGGAATTTTGTCAGTACAAACTTAGAAATTGGTCGTGATTCTTTTGTCTCAACAAGTTAAACCTTCTTTATTGCTTGAATAAAGCCATTTTTTCTCTTTCTAGTCTATTTTCACATTGATTACAATTGCTTTGTCAATAAGCTTTACCATTAAACGCTGATTATTTGCAAGAAAGCAATATTTCAGCTATATCATGGCAACCAGTTTTAGTGGTGGAAGAAGTCAAAGTACCCGGAGAGAACGACCGACCATGGGGAAGCAACTGGTAAACTTTATTACTTGCAGCTGCGAGTCGAGTGCACCCTTTTATGTAATTTACTAAGCCTGGCACGCGAACACACGCCGTATTTGTGACGAGTTGTTAGGCAATCCAACTACCTAACTCATTGAGCCACCCAGGCCCTGGGAGTGACTTGCAGAAAGAAACAAAGCGACTTTAATTTTGCTTTAGAGTCGAGGGAGAGCGACTTCAGCTGATATAGGAAGAGAATTGCGTCCACTTCGCCTGGTTTGGCAAGCCTTGTAGCAAGACAAAGCAAGGTAAATAATTAGCAAGATAAGTAATTCTAGCTGCATTTTGTCTAGTTTTACTTAACATTGAAGTGTCTATTAATAAATGAATCTAATTAAATCTACCTAAAATATACTTTAATCTGATTCAGAAAAAGGAATGATACCAAAATAAATATTTTCTATAGAGCAATTATTTTGCTGTGAAACATGAGTGGTTATATCAGGAATGATTCTGGTTAGAAAATAAAATAACTCCAATCAATGAAAATTTGCTGAAAATTTCTACACCCCCTTTCAAATGGTCCATTTTTGACCTGTTCTCACTGTGTTCAGCATCTTTCAGCAATTTCTCTCCAGAGAAAAATAGCCGAAATTAGTTAAAATTAAATAACTGAAAAAAAATTATCCCTGTTTAGTATTATATTTAGAAATTAGTAGAAATGTGATAAATTCTCAAAATGTTTGAAATCATCGTCTAGTACGTATGTATTTGATTTAGTAGAGTCTGGCTTTTATCGATTGTGATTTTCAATTGACAATGCCCGACTATCTATCAAAACAATATGTCTACTGTGAATGACAAGGACTTGTATTAAAATCACATCTCTTTACCATCTCATCCAATGTCCAATGAAAAAGGTGCTTAGGAGACCATGAAAGCATTATAATTTAAAATTAAACTGCTTTAATTGTTATGAGAAATCTGATTGGTTGAAAAGGCTATAGCCTGTTTTCATCATACATTTGTATCATTAAATATTCATTACATATAGCCACTCGTTCCTTTTAAATTTCTATGAATATACCCTATTTACAACACCTATTAATAGATTTGACGATGAACTTTTATCCAATGATATATATATAGCCTTCCAAAGACAACATCCGTGTCCTTTCCATTTTCATCTTTTTTGCTTCGAAGCCAACATCAACATTAAATTCCCGGAATTCCCTCTGGAGTAATATATAGGTTTTTTGTCATTATTTGAGTCCAAGTTTGTTTGCCGGTAGCCCTTCATCGATACTTTCATGTTTATTTTTAGGTGGAACATACTTTAAAAGCATGTATTGTTGACATAAATATGTCAGCAGTGAATCAAGGTTAACAGGTCAAAACCTCTTCAGGATTTTCTAGACTATTCATTAGACAGTACGTCAAACATTAGAACACGTGTTGTCTAAAGCACTGGTTCCCAATCCTGAACAAAACTACGATGGTCGAGAACTAACGACACTGACAAACCAGTTGAATAGTAACCCCCAGCAGCGTAGGATATAAATAGACTATGTTTTAAAATTTATTCTAAAATTAAATACAGAAAGCACACATTTCGGAACAGGACAAAAGTAGAAAGGTACAATTTTTGTACACTTGCTGAAATATCCACACATATTTTTTGTTGTTCAAATGTCAATTTTCAGATGCAATACGAAAATCAAAGTCTCTTACATAGTAATATAGATATTGAAATATCCATCCGCAAAATCCGCGTTGCAACAAAGAAATACTGATAGATGAGCAAACGTGCATTTAAGTACCCGATTTTAAGGGGGATTTATAATATATGAATGTTGCATGCATGCTCTTTCTGATATTTAAGTTACTCGTCCTCTTACAATTGACTCTATATATGGACTATATTTTTGTCCGGTCGGAAGGTTGCGACACATGTTGTGTATTAAAAGCAGTGTCTTCCGGTTTGTATTCCTCATGCATGAGCGCTAGCATTAAACACTACGTTCAATTGTTTAAAAACAATGCATATACAATATCTGACATACATGTATGTATAAATGTGTTCAATATATCTTTAACACAGTTGCTAGACTTTAACATGTATGTTTTATTTCTTGTTTAACTTGGGATGCTCATAATGGTTGTTCCATTTAGCATGTGCACTTGATATTGTTTTGGGCATATGCAGTACAGCTTGAGGAGTTTCAGGTGTTTCATTCTTGTTGAAGGTCATATTGGGATCTCCAGATTCTTCATTTTCCATATTTCTAGTACTTAAATATGCAGCAACATCTTCCAGATATCTTCCTCTATACTATTCTCAAATACAAAGAAATCCTACAAGTCAGTGCATATCGATAGTTGATACAGAAATATGATACCTGTTCCTTTTCACAAAAAATAATAAAATAAAATAAAAAATGCCTACCTACCTACCGACTGCTGCAAGTCATGGGTAGGGTTTGTGCAAACTGAAATATTTTTTAAGTGTGGCCTTATCACATCATACTAATATTTAATGCTCATTTATGATACCCCTGCATATATGTTCAATGTGTATAAAAACCCAGGGCTCACCAAACCAGGCGACTTGGGCGACAAAGTCGCCTTCACGGCTCTGAAGTCGCTCCAACTCGGCCCAAAAGCGAAATTTCAGTCGCCCTGTTATTTTGAGACGTCGCCTATAAATTTTCAATAATCATACTTTTTCTTCAATATTCACGTAAAAGAAGCTCCCATGTTCCTGAAATATGACCCATACAGGGCTTGATGTTCAATATTTTATTCCAAACTCGTTAATTGCATCCTTTTTAAGATCGTTGTACAGCACATGTTCGTTTTGTGAAAGGTAGGGGAACATGCGGTAGTGGGGAAAGAAACGTTAAAATCGGGATCGATTTTCGGAAGTCTCTTAGATTTTCCCTCACTTCGCCCTTAAGTCAACTGAGAGAGAAGTCAAGTCGCCCTGTTTTTATTATGTGTGGTGAGCCCTGTTTTGCCTACCTACATGTACCTACCCAGTCAAAAAATGGTGGGCCAGAGAAGGGCAAACAAACATATTTTTAAGCTTGGTCCAAGATACAAATATTTCATGAATAATCCAGATTTTTGAAACACAGCAACACACTACAATTATGGTGTAATAATTGGAGAAACCTGAAGAACTTTAACACAAAAACACCCCAAAAATTTTTTTGCAAACATTTTCAGTATTTTTCAATTATAAAAGTGGACTTTTGAAACTTTAATTTAGGTGTCAGGAAAAGCCTAGAATGCAGGATTTTTAATCATTTACCCCAGACCCCCCTGCCGTAGTTGGCACATCGCAAGAGAGGTGTGGCAATCCGCTCCGTGGCTTGCTGGACAAGTTCCTGTCATAATGGACAAGTCCATTTGTTTTCTTACTTGCCCTTTGGACAACTGCCTTTAAAAATTTAATTCAAACCCTGCATTTTCATATAAAATAAAATCGCTCCGACAACAATCTTAACAAAAAAATGAAGATTATTTGCAAGAAAGAAATGACTTTCAAGACAACTTCAATTTTGGCTTTGAGTCGCAGGATGACTTCAGCCGGGAAAAAAATGTAATTTTCACCCACTTCACCTTGCTTAGTAAATCCTGACGGTAAAATACACTTTTTGGGATGAAAAGTAAAATTTCATATACAAAAAAATGTACCTTCCAAATATCTGAAATTTATAAAATTTTGACTTTTCTGAAATAAAATAGCTACATTTTTTATACCCATCAATAACCTATAAATATGACAATTTTCTTAATATGCATTAAAATCGCAAGAAAAATAAAAGAGTCAAAATTTGTCAAGTCACTATTTTTTGCCCCATTTTATGTCAGAAGAGAAAATGTTCCATAATAACACTACATTTTGTATTAATTTTCCTGAAAGAGACTTTTCCCCCAAAAAATTCATTAAAACAACCCTATCAATCTATCAAAATCAAATCATAACAATAAACTCCCCATGCACAAAAATAGAAACATTCAGATTTGCACCCCTTGTTTGGAAATGTGTATGACCATAATATCCCAATCTTTATTCTCTGAAAAGGATCTTTGTGTTAAAAATACTGAAGGACTGATTAACTAAAAATAAAGTCATTGCATATGCATGTAAACCATTATCTGTATCAGTACGACTACGCCACCAAAATGTTTGCATTTGCATCATAAGGCTGTGTTGAGGCTTTCCGACAACCCTTCTACTAACTTATAAAATGCAAAAATTCATTTTTGTGTAGGAATCTTCGACGATCAACAGGTCGGATGTTGATGTCCAATATGATTATCAATTTTGAAACCTTGTGGTTGATTCTGACTCATAATGTTGAAAAAATTAATATGTTTAGCATTATTCTTTGTTTTGGTCGTCATACTGACAAACTTCATCCTGCACATCAGGCACTCATTCAATACAGTGAATACACATATTTGGACTAGTCTATTGTTTATCTACTTCCTGGACAAGTCTGTTTAATGTCTGGCGAGTGACACCTGGTTATGCATACACTTTCATATATTTCAAATTCACCAGCGACCACAACAAATGAAAGATTTTGTAGTCTATGTTCGTAAAAGGTACAATTACATTCGACTCTCTACTTTTGTCAAATAGATTCTTGAAATTCGACAATTTGAGTAATCTGACAAAGACAAAATAGTTATAGCAGGAATTGTCCCAGATGATGGATTACGGTGAATTTTTGGTATTGCGATCATCAATCCAGAAAATCTGACAGATAATCATCACTACCTTTAACAATGAAAAAAAACATAATCCTAACAAAAAATATGTCTGAATGCCCCTTACATCAATAACAATCTATGCATTTGAATTGCAATTTAGCCCTCAATATACGTTTGGAATCATAAAATAATCTTATTAACATCGACATAATCATAAATATGTTCATAATTATAAAAAAAAACTGGGAGAAAAGTATTCTCTTTATGTTTTTGTTTTGACATCCGATCAACCTGGTGATTTTTGCATAATTAATTAGCTACGATCATTTATGCTTATATAAATATACTTCTCATGATAAATTAATAATTTGTTATTACGAATACCTGAATAACCACCATATTTCTCAAAGTATATCACAATAAAAACGAAAAAATATAACTTCTAATCTAAATTTCCATGGAGGTCGCCATTTTTTCTGACGACACATGAATTTCCGCTTTCCAAATGAAAAGCATGCTTTCGAATGTTTCATGTAATTTCACTAATAAAAGAACTCCGTGTCAGAAACCTAGGTCAAAGTTCAAAGAAGTTACCACTTAATGAGCTCTCCGTGAGGTGACAACCGCTCATTTGTCACTGGACAGAATTTACAAACCAAATGCCAACTGGCGAATGACCTCGATACAGGCGGGTCACAACGCGTTCATATCCTTGTACGATGAACATTTACACTCCACAAGTACACAAAACGATAGCTGCTTGAATATGGGTTGTATTTTATACATCAATTAACGTTGGGTTAGATGGTAATTTTAATTTAGAAACAACACACGTGACACGAGGTGTAGACATCGAAAAGACATGGCGTCTTGTACACAAAAATTGTCATTCACGCTTACAAATTAAAGACTTACTGTTGTCCCTTAACCCTCCAGGTTTAAATTTGTAATATACACAAATATATTCCCTTATTTCTACAAGCCGTATTGGGTGACTACGCGAAAACCTAAGGGTTTAGGGAGTCTTGGGGCGAAATACGGCAAGATATTCACAAGGTTGCAGGTCGATCTATCGCCACAGTAGTCACATGGGCCGCTCATATCCAACATGGCAACCGCGATGTGAAACGTGTTGTTGACAAATCAAAATAAAATAAACAAAATGGTAGTAATGAGAAATATTGTTATTTAGAATTAAAGCATTGCCGTGATAAAACTATTTTGTATTTTGGAGAAAATATGTTAGACTGGTGACTATTTTGTCAGCCTTTCTGATTTGGCGGGAGAGGGGCGGATCTTCGTGACGCAGTGCAAATGGGGGCACCAATGGGAAGAGGATATTTTCCTGTCTTATCACATCCAATTTTCAAAATATGAAGATCATATGAAATACCGAAAGAAACAAAATAATTATATGAATCTTAATGGATCATAAACTAGAAAAATTGCATGTTATTTTTATGGAACTATCCTCTCTTACAGCCTCTACGTGTACAACATGTCACTTCCTTTTATGGGTTTGCGGTGAATTTTATACCGAAGAGTATTTTCCCCTGAATCTTTTCAACGAAGTATGTATGGTCTAATAGTAAACGGAGATTGAGACAGCCCTATCAGTCTACAGTAAACTCAAGTTATCGTTCTTGTCATAGTCTGCATTATTTTCCCATTTCGAAATAGTAGACTGTTCTAATCGATTCTATTATTTTAAATTTTAGAAATAAAAAAAAACTTATTATAGTTTTATCCTTCCAATTCCAGCAAACAACTATAGAACTAGCCTAAGATTGATTAAATAAAAAAAAAACTTATAGGTTTGGAACGAAAAAAAAGGGGGAGGGGGTTAGTGTATAATAACAGATGTTTGTTGGATATAACGATTGACTAAGCATACTAGAGGATCGCCGGATTAAAAAATAAAATATATATATAGGTTTGGAAAAATGAAGAAATATACCATGGATTTTACGAATTAACTTATTTAAACCAAGGATTTAATAAATCCTTGTTTATTATAAGTTCATGAGTAAGATCCATGGTATATGGTTTGTAACAGACTGAATTACATGATTGACAGATCTATGACGTCAAAATCATGGAATAACAGATATATGACGTCAAAATCATGGAATAGCATCACGATCTTCATGTTAGACCATGGTTTGTAAAAGTTCACTATTTTTAAGTTGATTAGGCCTACTGCATAAACAAAATCAAAGGAAAAATGCGTATTTTATGTTACAATGTATCTTAGAAAAAGGATTTGTATAGTAGTTCTACTATACAAATCCTTGCTTAAAAGTATTTATTTACCAATGAAGATCGTTCAATAATTAATATTTTTGGAAAATATTTAAGAGTGCCTCGAGACAAGAAAACTGAAACAGGGTTTATGATACTGAAATATTTTTTCTCTTTATGTTTATATTATTAATTTAAAAATTGAAGGCTCTGAACCCGACAAGAAACATTGTATTTATATTTATATATATAAAGTGTAAAAAATTTCCCCTTTTATTACAACTGTTAATTAAGAGTAACAATTTTTTCAAATCTCTCAAAATTGAGAAATTATAATCAAAATTAATTTCCGACAATAGATAAAACACTTCCGTTGTGTACTTTTTATAATCATTGATGTATGTCGACCCAAACGCACTTATATATATTATGAATCGATAATTTTTGATTTTACACATCTAACTAGTTGTGTCATAATACCAAGCCAATTATTTAATTAATTTGACAGATTGTGAAATAAACATGTGAAATAGCCTAAGGTAAAAATGTCAAAGCGAATGACCGGATGATTCACCTGTGATCCGATTTTAATCCCAAGGTAATACACATGTTTTGACAGGTAAATTCGACTTAACGAATAATATGGCTTTCTACATCTCAGGACCAAAACTTTTATTCGAGACAACCGAAATTTCGACTCATCCGAATTCGACTCAACAGGAGTCAAATTACATATATTTATACACAACGAAGTTCGGGACTTCGATAAAAATTTGACTCAACCGGAAATTCGAGTCAACCAAGTTCGAGACAATGAGAGTCAACTGTATATGTATAATTGCCTCCAATGATGTATGCAATTTGTTTGCCCCTATTGTGGGCCCATTGATTGGAATTAGTATGTCCCCCAAACGAAGTTTGGGAGACATATTGTGTTTGCTCCGTTTCTTATTATTCTTATTCTTATTATTATTATTATTATTATTCTTTCTTCCGCCAAAAGTTTGTCCGACACATTTCTCGGCGACTACTGAACGGAAATCAATGAAACTTCACAGGAATATTAAGCGCTATGAGTAGATGTGCAGAGTTCTTTCGGAATTTTCAAAATGGCTGCCGTTGCCATGGAAACGGCCAAAATGCCAAAAAATTGAAAAATACAAAAATGATCATAACAGGTTACTCGCCGAACAGAAATTGATGAAACTTGATAGGAACAACATCCACATCTAGTGGAACGAGTTAAGCCAAAAAAATCGGAATTGGTTGGACAAACTTTGCCACAGTTGCCATGGAAATTTGGATTCCTTTCATCAAACTTCATGAAACTTTGTAGGAATATCCACCGTAGTGTGTGGCAGCAGTTTGGGGGGATGAAAAAAATTCAAAATGGCGGTCAACCAAGGTACAAAATGGCCGCCAAATACAAAAATCCTCCGATTTGGGCGAAATTTGGTTTCCAAGTAGATTATGATATTGCAAATTGATATTCATCGTTGGTTTGCTATGGCGGCTATTTTGAATCCAAAATGGCCGCCAAAATACAAAAATCCTCCGATTTGGGCGAAATTTGGTTTCCAAGTAGATTATGATGTAGCGAATTGATACCCATTGTTGGTTGCTATGGCGGCCATTTTGAATCCAAAATGGCCACCAAAATCCAAAATGGCCGCCAAAATACAAAATCCTCTGATTTGGGCGATATTTGGTTTCCAAGTAGATTTTGATGTTGGGAATTGATATCCATGGTTTGGGAGCCATATTATGATCCTTCAGATCATATCTTGTGTATTGTTCGTTTGGGGGACATTTGTAACGCTCTGCGTTACAGTAACCAATATTTATTCTTATTCTTATTATGTTTTTTTAACCTGGTCATGTGCTTTTTTTACCTGATCATGTGTCGATTTTTACCTGATCATGTGCTTTTCATATGAATTTTAATAATTATTTTTTACTTGTCAAACGCTCTAGTTAGCAAATAGTGCACCAACTTATGTTTGTATTAGTTTCTAAACAGCTGTCTCTAAAAGGTAGCGCGGATATTCAAACTATTCATACTCTATTACAAAATAAAAAAAAAAAAATCACAGACGGTTTTGAGTTCAAATATAAACACTGAAATTAAAAAAGTTAGCCTTTAAACTGAAGGTTTGGTCGCGGACACTAGTTTAACCAACCACTTTTTATTGCCAAGCCAGGAGAGCGAGCGGTCACTGGGGCGGATCCAGAATTTCAAGTTGGGGGGGGGGGCGCACTTAAAAAAATCGCGCCGAGCGGAGGGAGGCGCGAACATTTTTGGGGTATTACGTGTGAAAAATCACGATTTTACGCAAAACAAATCCTATTTTTTCCAATTTTAGGGGGCGCGCACCCCCCCCTCCTGGATCCGCCCCTGGGTCATATATTTGTGTGTTAGGGGTATCGATTTTGCCTCTTTCTATGAATTTGATATAGGAAATATTCCACCAGTGTGTTATTTTTTGTTTTTCATTTGCTTGATTATATAGCTTGGGGTGACATTTAAAGGCAGGACAGTTGCTTTTACTCCTAATTAATTCTATGTCATTGATATGTTTTCTTTAATATCATTTATAACAACGAAGCAAGATCAAAAAGCATAGCTAAAACAGTCGTGTATTTATTTCTGTAGTGTCCGTAACTCACCGTCTGTCAAAACAAACCAAGTGCATGTATGTAAATCACACGGGTATACAATATAAGTCAAATGATGTCTCCAATCTATGCCAACATCTTGAAATATTATAATCATGTACTGCCAACAAACACAACAAGTATAACAACATATAATAAATTATTAATGATAATTATCTGGCGGTTTTTGGTGGGTTTTTTTTTAAATATATATACATGTATATATATATATGGGGATCTCAAAGTAAAATGTGAGAATAATTCTCTTAATGAAAATGGTTTTTAAGTATCAGTCTTTAGTTGTAAAATGATAATTATCAGAATTTCCTCAATGAGTATCAAAACTCATTAAAAAAATATATAGGTGGTGTAGTAGTGAAGTATGAACTTCCCGAGTACGGTAGATCGTGGGTTCTGTAGTAGTGAGTATGAACTTCCCGAGTACGGTAGATCGTGGGTTCTGTAGTAGTGAGTATGAACTTCCCGAGTACGGTAGATCGTGGGTTCTGTAGTAGTGAGTATGAACTTCCCGAGTACGGTAGATCGTGGGTTCTGTAGTAGTGAGTATGAACTTCCCGAGTACGGTAGATCGTGGGTTCTGTAGTAGTGAGTATGAACTTCCCGAGTACGGTAGATCGTGGGTTCTGTAGTAGTGAGTATGAACTTCCCGAGTACGGTAGATCGTGGGTTCTGTAGTAGTGAGTATGAACTTCCCGAGTACGGTAGATCGTGGGTTCAAGCCCCAGTCGGGTCAAACCAAAGACTATAACATTTGTTTTTGTAGCTTCTCCACTAAGCACGCAGCATTGAAGATTGATTGATAGATTTTTGGTGTTTAACGCCACTTTCAGCAATATTTCAGCTATATCATAGCGACCAGTTTTAGTGGTGGAAGAAGCCAGAGTACACAGACCATGGGCAAACAATTGGTAAACTTTATCACTTGCGACTGCAAGTCGAGTGCACCTTTTTTTGTAATTTACAAAGCCGGGTGCGAACACACGCCGTATGGTGATAGGCTTGTATGAGTTGTTAGGTAATCCAACTACCTAACTCATTGAGCCACCCGGGCCCGCATTGAGGAGAAACAAAAATACTCGCCCCGATGCCATAAAACGTTTTCTTTGCTGAGTAAACTTTTTTGCTCAAATCTGTGTTCTCAGCCAATCAAATTTGAGAATATTCTCAGACCTAAGTAAATTCTCAAGTTTTATGGCGCCAGCGCCAGGGCCTGGTTTGCTCGGAATCTGGATAATGTGTCCGAGTGGACCGACATGTCTTCACGGACTGTTGTTTCAACTATTAGCGTGTTGGTATAGTACAAAACGCAGGGCCTCTAAGAACAAGACTGCTTTGGAGCCCAGGTGACAGGCTGAGACCTCTCAAAATTGAGGATTTGTTGTCCAATGAAACCGCGGGTAAACTTTCATAAAAGTTTAAGTGAATTTTACATAATTATTTTTCTAAATAAACTGGAAATACCCCCAAAAATGAAATAAATTAAATAAAACGTCTATAGCTATAGCTTCAGAGATTCACAGACCTTTTCTTGGCTTTCCGGGTCCCGGACCGATGTACCAGCTGAACCCCCCTCTCATAGGCCCTGACAAAGCGGGCATGGTCTCATCCAAATGTAACCAACACTTTATGTTGTTTTAAGAATATAGACGTTTAGGGAACCCATCATTGAAGTTTCTGTACTAAAAGTCCCAATTAATTTTAAATGGAAAATTTCCCGTTTTTGTATAATGTACAGACCATGGACAAAAGTATTCGCACGCTTCCAATTTTCCCTATATGTTTCATATAAAACAATAATTTTTCAGAAGCTTATCCTGAAGTCAATTCACACCCGATTTCGATACTTTTTATATAAATAAAAACAGATTTTATGTAGTTTTACTGTATAATTTCAAAATAATTTTCTATGATAAACATTTTGAGAATATACAAGTTAAACACACAACTGAATTAATTTCTTTCGAAATACAATGCTTTGATAGTACCTTTGTAGACAAATTATTTAAGTATGTATTTAAATCATGGCGATTTGAAAAACATGCTTCAAAACATAATTTCAAAATTACTACTATAAACTACATATCTTTCTGCTTTCGTTGATAAAATAATGATTAAAATCGGACGTGAATTGATTTCAAGATAATATTTTGAAAAACTGTAGTTTTATATGAAATATATAGGGTAAATTGGAAGGGTGCGAATACTTTTGTCCATGGTCTGTATCTCCCCGAGGCTGCTCCAACACTTACTATAAACAACACGGTACCTGTTTATACAACACTAGTCATGTTTATATAATATTTAGCCTATTCAACATATGCCAAGGACAGTACATATTTTCGCCATTGGCTATGCCAACATTTTTTCTTACCTCTTTATGACTATTATTTTAATGCTGGCAATTAAAACTATGTTATATATCAGGGGCGGATCCAGTGGGGGGGGGGGGGGGCACCCGCCGCGCGCTCCCCCTAAAATTGGAAAAAAAACATAATTTTTTGGCGTAAAATCGTGATTTTTCACACGAAATACCCCAAAAATTTTCTTTTTTTTAAGTGTGCCCCCCTAACTTGATATCCTGGATACGCCCCTGTAAATAATACAGTTATGTCAGTTACATTGCAGTAACTCAGTGCATTTTTTTGTTTTTGTATTAGACAATGACGTCAATGTATTTTTGTCTGATGTAACCCTCAGCTATGGTGAACTGGCGAGGATTAACAAATTGACATTTATTAATGAAAAATATCCACAAATTTATTCTTTATTTTCTCCCCTGGCTTATTGCAATATATTTGATGTGTTCTTGGGAGAGAATTGTCTCCCTTGACTTGTTGCAATATGTCTGATATATTCTTGAGAGAGAATTGCCTCCCCTGGTTTATTGCAATATATCTGATATGTTTATGTGGGAGAATTATCTCCCTTGACTTATTGCAATATGTCTGATATATTCTTGAGAGAGAATTGCCTCCCTGGCTTTCCCCTTATTGCAATATATCTGATATGTTTATGTGGGAGAATTGTCTCCCTTGACTTATTGCAATATGTCTGATAAATTCTTGAGAGAGAATTACCTCCCTTGGCTTTCCCCTTATTGCACCAAGTATGATTTATATACGTGTCTATTTGTATGAATTTATTACTGTTATCAGTCTATTCCAAAACAGCTCACTCATTCTTATATTTTATAACAGTTTTACAATTTTGAGCTGAACAACGCACTGATACGTTTCATCAGTTTAACAAAGTGTGTGCTGAATAACTCGATCACTCATACTCAGGTTTACAATTTTTGAGCTGCTGTAGAATTGTCATACTTGAAAGCCCAGATGCTTGGTTTCGAACGCATATAGTCCATACCACCATTCTTCAAAAGCTTCCCATTACGCTTATTATGATTTCAGTTTGATGACATGTTAGATCTTGCACGTCATTCCCAAATATTATGTTGTACAATCAGGTTTGTTGCCATTTTGTGTTTTTAGATCGGACTAATCACCACTTATTAAAACAAGACTAATTTACATAGTCCCCGTTGGTATCATCCGCACAGTAGTAAGTTTTTCTGCAGTGACATGTTTTATTAGATATATTTATTATTGAAACTTAAGTTGATAAGCAATGTAATTTTTTTTTTATCAAGCTAAGGCTCTCCTCCCTCAGACATGGATGACATTACAGGGGCGGATCGAGGATTTCAAGTTAGGGGGCGCAGTTAAAATAATCGCGCCGAGCGGGGCGAGGCGCAAAATATTTTGGGGTAATTCGTGTGAAAAATAACGATTTTACGCATTTTTTTTTTCTTTCCAATTTTAGGGGGGGCGGGGCGCCGGGTGCCCTCCTGGATCCGCCCCTGCATTAACTCTGTTATTGGACTTTCACACTGTACTTTCTAAACAACCCTTCAGTAATTTTCCTTATGCAGTTACACTCCATTTCACAATATTGCAGGAATTTCAACACCCCTCATCATCCTCGCCTTATTGAAATTGATTAAGCACACTTCCATCTTCCTCCAGTCGTGAAGGTGTGGAATTGGAAGGGGCCTCACAAGTGGAATAGCCTAGGACCTCACAAGTAGAATAGCCTAGGGCCTCACAAGTGGAATAGCCTAGGGCCTCACAAGTGGAATAGCCTAGGACCTCACAAGTGGAATAGCCTAGGACCTCACAAGTAGAATAGCCTAGGGCCTCACAAGTGGAATAGCCTAGGGCCTCTCTTTATCTATATCCGACACTGTCTCCATCTAAAATAATTTAAATAAGTTACACTGCTTTTTCTTACATCGACAATCCAATGATTTTAGATTTTAAAACTATTTATTTATTGCATCCCCAAAGTTCTGGTCAAGAAAATTATAGCCCAGATCATGCACAGTATAACAGTCACTCAAACAGGAGAGTAGTATAACAGACTGGAGTACCAGATTGCATGGCTACTTGTTATAGATGTAACATTTTAAGCATGGAAATTTAGAAATCTAATTTTATGTGTTCGATGTTGTGTTTATATATTCACGTAAGAGTCCTCATCCATGTCATTGTGCTTAGGTTTACCATTATCAGCTGTTGTTTATCAGTAACTCCCTGTCCACTTTACTATAAATAATGACATTTTAATGCGCATGTCTCCCGATCAGATCGGATATTACGTCTTTATGCGATACTTAGCACTTGGTCTGTAACAGGAGTAGTTTACGTCTTAATGCGATATTTATCACTGGATCTGTTACAAGAGTAGTTAACACGACAGGAGTCGCTACTGGAGCAAGAACTGTTGGCGTTCTGGAGCACCTGAGCTTACCCCAGCATTGTAGAACGGTTTGTGTTGCTTATTCGTTTGTTTTCTGTATAGTGTCTTGTGGATCATTGTTTGTCCCTTTTCTCTTGGATATTGTCTGTGCTATGATTTATGACCTTTGATTACCCCTTTTCTCTTGGCTATTGTCTGTGCTATGATTTATGACCTTTGATTATCCCTTTTCTCTTGGCTATTGTCTGTGCTATGATTTATGACCTTTGATTACCCCTTTTCTCTTGGCTATTGTCTGTGCTATGATTTATGACCTTTGATTACACCTTTTCTCTTGGCTATTGTCTGTGCTATGATTTATGACCTTTGATTACCCCTTTTCTCTTGGCTATTGTCTGTGCTATGATTTATGGCCTTTGATTACCCCGTTGGTATCTTCAACCTTTTCATACAGCATTAATTAACCATTTATTTTCATTTTATACTGCAATCGTTCTATTTGAGCAGTCAAAATGCGTTGACAGTATATTTACAAGTGATAAACGGTCACTGACCGTTTATAACATTTAGAAATCAGTTGGGG
>MJUT01005958.1:423893-435586 GCA_002080005.1 Gigantidas platifrons
TCATGTGGACTTTTGCTTCAGTGAGTTAGCCCTATAACAATCATCGTCGTCATCTCATGTGGACTTTTGCTTCAGTGAGTTAGCCCTATAACAATCATCGTCGTCATCTCATGTGGACTTTTGCTTCAGTGAGTTAGCCCTATAACAATCATCGTCGTCATCTCATGTGGACTTTTGCTTCAGTGAGGTAGCACTATAACAATCACCTTCGTCATCTTATCAAAATGTAAGTTGTTCTTGCCACGATTAAAGGCTGTCAGAATTGAATATTTTTGTTTATATTAAAAGTTGCCAATATTCGATGTTTTATTTTAAAGTAATAATCTTTTAAACTATAGATTTTTGAACAGCAAAATAAACGAGAGTTTTATTAAGAATTAGGAGTTTGTTGTCATTTTTCGGGTGCGAGTAGATGTACTTTATATAAGAGCCATCCGTACGTCAGGTTTCTTACCTGTAAAATCTTTTTCTCAACCACGTGTACTTTAGACGAACATGACAAGCATTTATCTCATACATTATTGTTATATTTTGCATTTTTTGTAAAATGGGTAAAAAGTCTGACTTATCTCCGGAATGCCAAAAGTTGTTTGCCTTTTTTAGTAAGGAAAAGGCAACGAAGAAGCCAATTGTCTCATTTGATAGGGTATTTCAAAGGACATCTAAAGATTTGGGTGTGTCTTACACTTCAGTGCACCGTATTATGAATGGTAAGAGGCCTTGTAAGTCAAATAGACCCAAAGAAAGAGCTAAAATTTTGGACGACTTTGACAATTGTGTTATTAAAAGAACAATCCACGGTTTATATTCACGGAAAATTGCTTTGACCGTCTCAATAATACATAAGGAAATAAAAGATTCTCTTAAAATATCAAAGTCTAAACTTACTCTAACTCTCATTTATCTTGGATATACTTATAAAAATAGGTGATAATCGAAGAGTTCTGTAAGATCAAGTGTCTATTATCAATGATAGGTGTAATTATCTGAGAAAGATCAAATCTTTTAGGGATGATATCGTGTACATGGATGAAACATGGGTTAACCAAAATCACTGCACAGATTATATGTGGCTTCCGAATTATGGGTCTAATGCCCCAAAAATACCATCGGGTAAAAGCAAACGTTTGATTGTTTTGCATGCAGATACGCGAAATGAGGGTTTGATTGACGGCTGCGATTTAGTGTTTCTGGCCAAATCAAAGAATGGTGACTATCACCAGGAGATGAATAGTGTTGTCTTTCTTGAGTGGTTTGAAAATTAATTGATGCCTGCTCTGAAAAATCCTAGCTTGGTTGTGTTAGATAATGCAAGTTATCACAATGTTAAAACAGAAGATACGGTGTGCCCAAATCTTAGTCAGAAAAAAATGTTCTCCAATACTATCTTATACAACACATCATTCCTTTTTCTGCTACTGATACCAAAAAAGTATTATATGAAAAAATAAAACAAAAAAGACCCCAGTAGTTTATAAAACAGATAAAATTGCTAATTTACACGGACATGAAGTATTAAGAACCCTCGTTCGACACTGTGAATTTAACCCGATAGAATTAATATGGGCGCAAGTCAAAGGTTTCGTGGCTAGAAACTATACCACCTTCCGATTAATTGTAGTATAACTAACTATGATGTCCGATTATCAAAAATATGTCACGAATGACCGCACAACTGATAATTCACGAATGCGCAAAGCGCATGAGTGAATTATCAGTGTTGTGCGGTCATTAGTGACATATTTTTGGTAATCGGACATCGAAGTTAGTTATACTGTTTATTATATAGACTGTTTTGAGCCAATACATTTGATATTTTCTTTCATCTGCATTGTATGTGTCTATTTCTGTATTTGCGCATTAATATACAACTGTGTCCTTGCCTACTCGTTGACTCCGCAGCCCACTTTATTCTTTTCTAATGCTTTCATAATTTGTAAATAAATAAATTCATGTGCACATATTTCGATTAGGAATGTAATTTTCATGTTGTTTACTTGTAAACTTTGTGACCATCACTTGACCTTGAAAGACACAATTTTATTTATTGACACTTGATGTATGTTTCGTTTTTATTATGTACATTTCCCTTGTAACCTTGTGGGAAGAATGTTTTATGAAAGAAGTCGGATGCATACCAATATTTGGCCGTCAACAAAACCAAAACTATTTCAAATTCGATGGATTATATAATTAGAAAACAAGTAATTTAACAATTTACCAGCTAGGAAATATAAATCGTTAAATGTGGGTTCAAACGTTAAATGTGTAATTCAAACGGATTATAACGGAAGGAAATTGGACTGAAGTTCACTCAGAATCGGAACCACTAAACGGTAAAGGTAGGATTCTTTGATATTTTGTTTTTGCTATTTGTAGTCCGGAATCATCACTTTGTCATTTCTGACTAGACTGAGGATTGTTAAAAATAAATTTAAGTTCCTCCATATAAATGTATCCAAAGTGTTCCCATAAAAAAGAGATGACATCTTAGTGTCAGAAGTCATTGAACTAGTACTTGTGGTTGACGAAAGCTGTGACAAATTTGGATTCATTTCACAAGAAGCAATATAACGAAAACTGTTATTTGGAGTTAATTTATAGCAGACGATTTTTGGGGGTTGTTAAAGTTTAACTGTTGGAAAGATTCTTTCTGCCGAGACCACATGTTTTTAGAGCATAATTCTGGCATGAAAAGTATTAAAACTGTCAATGTTTGTTAAATTTACCTGCTCTTTATTGTATCGCAATGGAATACTAGATTAAGATATCATTTTGTTTATTTTTTAAATCTTTCCTTTATCGCAAAGAGGAGAGGACAGTAAATAAGTTGTGATAACTTTGTCCAATCCCATTGCTGTTTTATTTGCAATAAAATAATATTAAACTAAAGGAAAACTAACAATCTTTCAATGAAATGAAGGAAAGGGACATCACTCCATATAATATTCTAAAAAAAAATAGTTCCGGATCGAAAACTGGCGGGAAAAATAGCGAGAGTGAAAATAAAAATGGTAATTTCACTAGTGAAATTATCGTTTTTATTTAATTCGGAAATCACGGTATTTCATCGATATCTATATAATAAAAGATGTTAAAGAACTCAAGTACGCCGCTTTCGGAAAAAAATACAAAAGATGTGCGGACAAAAGCAGAAGAACATATGGTCAAAATTGAAAAAGAATACTGCAAAGAAAACTGTTTAGATAGAAGTGTCATAGAACCTATTATCATTGATTTTTGTGATGATGACTCGGATGACGACACGGGTTGAAGATATTCATAAAAGTATAATAGACAGAGAAAAAATGTAAAAATCGAATAAATGTCACGTTAAAGCCAATGCCGAAAATATTTGGAACATGTGTCTGCCAATTCATTAAGGTTTAAGAACAGTTGTAACTGTTGAAACTATCTGGTGTCAGATGAATTATTTCACTTATATTGATTTTAACACATAAATAATACACAAAACAACTTGACAAAAAAAANAAAAAAAAACGATAAACAGGGACAGTTTATAATCCAACCAAAAAAAAAACAAAAAACCACCCCCACAAAAAATGAAATGTCAAAACAAACAAACACAAAGGTCTAAACTTCGGATTCCTGTTTTGGATAAGCATTTCGAAGTGGAATAGGTTAAATATATATTTCCAAACTTTTAGCTCACGTTTGAGTTGAAAGACATAACTTGGTTTAGTAGAATAGTTACGTAAAACAATTGCAAGTATCAATGATTCATCAATAATTTTTGCAGTTTTTAGGTATGTTTTTTTTACCAATGTTAAGTTGAAGGTTTGGTAGAAAATAGCTCAAACAATGACAGTGCTCAATGTCATAATCTACCCCTCCCCCCCCCCCAAATCAATCCTCCAATTGATCTCTGAGGTTCTATAATTTTAAAATGTACTAATTTTACGAGCATTTTTTTAATTAGGAAGTTGCACAACCTCAAAACTCATTTTTCATTCCGTTTCTTACATGTATATAAATTAAGAATGTCATACAGAATCGAACAAAACGACAATGATATATTCTTCATATTATATGATATATGAAGACTTCATTTTTTTACAATAAAAAGACAGAAGTGCTATACATGTATATATATTTAGTGAAAAAATAAAAATAATGAAAAATGTTCCAGTCCAAGCAATTTTTACAGGTAAAATATTTAACAGGTAAAAATCAATGAACTCAATAGTGCGTGTAGGAGATGGTGACGGGCTCTACGGAGAAAAATGAAATCTTTCGAGTGACCGTCGAGTGTCTATTGTCCTCAGAGATTAAAACCTACGGCCGCATGCTGTCCTCTTTTATAGACTTATTCCCTCCGTATTTCATAAAACGTTGTCAAAATATACACCCAAAAACTCCTTTAAAATGCGCTTTTTCTATATGAGCAGGGCCAAATACGTTCACTTTCTGGTCTGCAAACTTCCAAATAAAATTAGCACCCTTGATTCTCTACACAACTCTCGTTTACACTTCTACTTTAAAATCTACAGTTTAAAAGATATTTCAAATTTTCGTTATTCTAATCAAAATTTTTTTTATTTTTTTATTTTAGTAGTTGACATTTCGCATTACCGATAGATGTAAATTAATGTTATCACCCTGTCATTGGTATTAACGCTTTTCATGTATATTTAGATACACATCACTGTTAGGGTATAACGATTTTGCTTCTGATATTTTGATTGGTTGATTGATGTTTAACGAATTTAGAACTGATCCCATAGCATGGCATTTATTTTTATTTTCTCCCTAATCAATATGAAAAAAAGCAAATTTTGTGTTTCAATATTTCACTTTAGTAAGACTTGTTTACAATTTCAACAATTCACACCTTTGTCTGGTGTCATGCGAACAAGACGTGATGTTTGAGTATTTACGTGATATACTTTGTTAATACTATAGTTCTTCTGACTTTGGCATAAGTAAGAAGAGTTTGAAGATACCGAAGGGTAGTCGGAATCCGTAAATCGAAGGACAGACAACACAATGGCGAAAATAAATAGGACAAAGGGACAAACAACGATCTATAAAACGTTACACAGAAAACTAAAGATCGTGTAATAAGTACCCCACTATATTCCGGGAAGAACTCCAGTATATTCCGGGAAGAACTCCAGTATATTCCGGGAAGAACTCCAGTATCTTTGGCCGATCTTGAGTATCCCGTTTAGGCCATTTGGTTTTATTGCTCCCACCGATTTGTCACATAATTTGTTTTTCGAGTCTTTTGACTTTGAACGTACCTGATGAAGGTTATTCTGTGTGCAGTAAATTAGATATCTACGTTTTAATGCATAGCCATGTGTACAATTTGGACAAAAAAATTATAATTGAAAAGAAAATTAAATTGCTAGCTTAATTTTACAATGCAATATATATGGGTTTCTATATAATATGAATGTTGTTTCGACAAAACTGTGCATACATATCTACATTGTATATATCTGACGGCTCTCTTACAAACTCTAAAAGTGGTTTTATAAAATTGTATATCTTGTCTGAATTGATAACTATTTAATAAAAACAAAACTTTTTCTTAAAGGGGCATTATCTGCCAAATCGTAAATTTTTGTTACCCATAAAAACTATCAGATGTGATTGATGTCTTAATAAAACGCGTTTCTGTAACTTATAAATGTTATGAAATGTACGCGCATGTTACTGCTCGTGTTTTGAGATCGATCAAGAAATGGACGTCATCTTATTAATTATCGACATTGTTTACGGAGTTTGTCGAATCGTCATTAAATCAGTACAACAATGCATTAATTTCCTATTTTTTTGTGAATCTGCTTTTAGTCGGTATTAATTACGGACAAAGAATCATGCAAGTTGGCAGTTAATAAGCGACAAAATACAAATTATTCGTTTTTACCTGTCACTGGTAAGGTCAATTGCATACTGAAAAAGCGAGGTCAAATTATTTGCTTGCAATCAAATAAGGAATCGATGGTAATTTTCGTTCTAAAAAGGCGGAAAGTGGTTCGATAAGCTGTTTAATGTGAAATATTTACCTTTATTTCATCATTTTAAAGCAATTTACCAATTTCCAAAACATATAATTTTTTTGGGTCAAAATCGTAGCTAATGCCCCTTTAAATACCACGACACGACACGATCTGGTTAGAAAAGTGAGTGTTAACGATTTGAATAAAACAAAACGCCACTCGACCTGTCTTCGAACTTTAACCCAGTATATGTAAAATGTAATCAAATTTTACATTATGAGGCCTTGTATGAAACCAGGAAATTAAATGCTATGATTGTTCCGGTTAACAATGGCGGGAACAGTTGGGCTTTTTTTCACAGCGATATGTATACTCACTATTGCCAACTATGAGAAATTCGAAAGATCAGATGAGTATTACAAACTCTCCAACACTAAACTTATTCACGGAAACACATCATGGAGCACATCAGAACTGCTATCTATTGTAAACGACAGTTACCAATGTAAACAAAGACGAGGGGAGATAACCAAACTCCCGTTTGTATTTCGACCATCATACAAAACTCTAGCAGTGTTATTCCTTTTAAGGAGTGGTGATATCCACTATAACCCAGGCCCGCCAAAGAAAACATGCAAAAAACAACCAAAATACCCATGCACGACCTGTACAAAAGGGGTAATAGCCACGAGCAAGGCCATCAGTTGTGATTCATGCGAACGTTGGACTCATGTCAAATGTACTAAATCTATTTCTATTAAACAATATCAGGAATACATAGATAATGACACAAGCTTCTCATATACTTGTGATAATTACTCTCTTCAACATTTACCATTTAGCAATGATGATAATACCAGTGACGGGGACCATTCCGAACAGATGGACAAAGAGTCTCGAGAATCCTTTACTAGCACAAACCATGACGATTTGTTTCGGCCATTCAAGGGCAAGGGACTGCATTTTATCCAGTGCAATGTTCGTTCACTCCTCCCAAAACTGTCAGAAATTAAAATAGTAGCATCAAAAACAAAGGCAGAGGTGATCCCGATAACAGAATCTTGGCTTGACAATACAGTAACAAATGCTGAAATTCACGTCGAAGGATACAATGTTGTGAGATTAGACCGATCTAGACATGGCGGAGGTGTGTGTGTATACATCAGGGATGACATTGCGTTTTCACCAAGACAAGATCTTCATGATGACAGACTTGAGGCACTCTGGATAGACATTTTGATACCTAAGACCAAGCCGATCACTATCGGGACTGTCTACAGATCACCAAAAGAGACAGCATTTCTTACTAACTTTGAAGAAATATTAAATAAAATTAATCAAATAAATGAATTGTACATTGTTGGTGATATTAATATATGTTTATTACATAACAGGTCATCTATGTATAAAAATTATATGAATATTTTACAAGCATCTAATTTGAAGCAAATATTGTCTGAACCCACTAGAATAAATGAAAACAGTAAAACATTGCTAGATCATGTAATTGTGAATTTTGAAGATAGAGTAAATCAGTCAGGAGTTATTCCTATTGGTCTAAGTGACCATTTTATGACTTATTTTTCTAGAAAAATTGAGAGAAAGATAAATTCAGATAGAAAAGAAAATATAATCAAAATAAGATCTACCAAAAATTACAGTAAAGAGGTTTTTTTGTAAAAAAATTAAGTGCTGTTGTTTGGTCTGATTTGTATTTATGTAGAGATGTAAAGTTTAAAGATATCTTCACTTCAATTTTAAATGAAGTAGCTCCAAAAAGAGAAATCAAGGTAAAAAAAACATACAGAGCCTTGGATGTCTTCTGAAATACTTGAGCTTATTAAAAAAAGAGATCATCTTTTGAATATGTATAAAAAAAAACAAATAGCAAACATTTTTATAATGAATATTGCAAATGTAGAAACAAAACTCAAAGATGAAAATAAGATAGAAGAAAATAAAAATAATCCTAAAAATATCTGGAAACAGTTATCCAATAAAGTAGCAAACCATTTTAATAACTTTTTTACAACTGTAGCTGCTAAGTTAGTATCAAAACTACCACCAGTACCAAAAGTGTTTGATATCAACACAGATATTTTTAAAGAATTTTATGATAATGTCATTTGTAATAATTTTAGTTTTAAATTACAACCTGTGAGTGAAGAATATATTCTTAAGCAGTTACAACAGCTTAATCCAAGCAAAAGTACTGGTTTGGATGGGATACAATCAAGGTTTTTAAGAGATGGCTCAATTATTTTAGCAAAACCTAATACATATATAGTTAATCTATCATTAACTTCAGGTATAGTACCTGATGAGATGAAGACAGCTAGAGTTTGTCCTATTTTTAAGAAAAATAGTCGGTTAGAAGTTGGAAACTATCGACCAGTTAGTATTTTAGTAGTTGTGTCAAAAATTGTAGAAAGATATGTATACTCACAATTTGAGAAATATCTTGTGGAAAATAATTTACTTTATAATTTACAATCTGGTTTCAGATCTTCTTATTCCACAGATACATGTCTTATTCAACTATTAGATCATATTAAAAACGAATCGTCTAAAGGACTTTATACTGGAATGATAAAGTTAGATTTGCAAAAGGCATTTGACACGGTTGACCATCATATCTTAAGTCAAAAACTTAAAACAATGGGTGTCAAATGTACTAAATGGTTTGAATCATATTTATGTGATAGACAACAAAAAGTTAGTATTAATGGTACTGAATCTGATTTAAAATATATTACATGTGGAGTACCACAAGGGAAAATTTTGGGACCACTATTATTCTTGTATTATGTTAATGACATGTCTATAAGCATTAGTAAAGACTGCAAAATATTGAATATGCAGACGATAGTACCATTTTATACTCGCATAAGAACCCAGAGGTTATATCTCAGAAACTGGGTAAGGAACTAGAATCTTGCAGTAAATGGCTGATCGATAATAAACTTTCTCTTCATTTGGGGAAAACAGAAGCTGTTCTGTTTGGGTCTAAACGTAAATTATCTAAAATTCGTAACTTTAATGTTACTTGTAATAATCACACAATTTAATCACAAAATTGTGTGAAGTATTTAGGCCTAAATATTGATAATATTGATAATTCTCTATCAGGAGAAAAAATTATAAATAATATTATACAAAAAGTAAACTCAAGATTAAAATTCCTATACAGATAGGCCAAATGTTTATCAGAAAACTCTAGAAAGACCTTAGTCACAGCTTTAATACAATGTCATTTTGACTATGCCTGTTCTGCATGGTATGCTGGTGTTAGTAAAAAACATAAAGATAAGCTACAAGTGTTACAAAATAAATGTGTAAGATTTATTAAAAACACTGGAAATAGATCAAGGGTTGACCACAATGTATTGAAAAGTATTGGTTATGTCAATATTGAAAATCGTGTTAAGCAATTAAGACTGAACCATGTACATAAGACTTATTACCATAATTGTCCTAGTTATATGTATCAAAACTTTACAAAGGTACGACATTGTCATAATCATTTCACAAGAAATAGTGAATCTAACTTCTGGGTTCCACCAGTAAAGAGTCAACAAAAAGACACTTTTATTATAATGGTATACAAAACTGGAATATATTACCAAATAATATTAAAAGTATTAAAAATTTTAATAGATTTAAAATTAGTGTTAAAGAGTATTTGACCGAAAACTTTAGTGCTGTTTCATCTGAGTCATTTTTTATATTATTTAAATAGTTTTATATTATATTATATTAATATGAAGTTTATCATATTTATTGTCAGATTAATAATTATGAGGTATAATTTTTGTTTGTCGAAACTACAAGTGGTTTACATGAAGGGACCCCATTGGAAACAAGCTTTAGAGCTTTATGGGTTATCCCTGATAAAATGTTAACTATATATTGTTCAACACTCAAAAATGCATATACATTTTATTTGTCTTAATATAGGTCTATATGTATTGTGTATTTATGTATGTTTTATAGAAATGTTGATATTTTATTGAATAAAAATTATTATTATTATTATTATTATTGATGGAAAAAAACCACGATGTCGGAACAAAAACCAATAGAAAAATCATAGAAAGCGGAAAAATCGGTACAAACTTACATATAGATCACCGCCCACTTTCCTTGCTTGGTACAGGTATTTGCATTAAAGGTGGCGGGTTTAGCTAGTTTTATGGACCCAAGTCTCCCCTCTTAGTGAAATGGTGCGGTCATGCAAATGTTTTCCACATTTATGTATCTATTTATGCGAATCTCAAATAACTGGCACCAATGTTTTAAGTTAATTTAAAGCGACCAGCCTCATTGTTAAAATAAAGCAATACAGCTTTTAGTTAAAACATCGGATTATTGGGATAACATGTATTCTAACATGACCCCCTTCTTTCGCTTTGTAGACAAACGAGCGATTTATCGATAGTATAATTTCATTCGCACATGCGCCGGTGAATGTGACTGACTTTTCCATTGACAGTATAAATTGTGTGCAACATTTTACGCAAGCGTAAATATGAATTACCATCTTCCAATCCAAGTATACTACCGTATTTGTACTCTTAGACACATCAGAATCGAAATAAATCGTGGAAGCCAGAATGTGTTTTGAGTTTTAACATGGGTTGGCGGATATTAGTAAATTTTATCCGTCGCCTCTGGCTCGGGATAAAATACTAATATTCGCCAATCCATGTTAAAACTCAAAACACATTCTGGCTTCCATGATTTATTTCTTAATTAATTTTACGACTTTGCATTTTAATTTACGCTTTTCATACAAATTGTCACTTTTGATACACATCACTGAAACCACAGTTCTGTAACGAGCCGGGTGTCTATTGGAAATGATATGATCAAGTAAATTAAAATAATTTAGAAAATAAACTGTCAGAAAGGGTTCGTACCTATGTTACTTCTTAGGGTTCGAGATTTATTGTGTAAAATGAGAAGAACCTTATCCGTATTATTTTAAAATGGTAGAAAGTTGTATGTCTCAATTTTGCTCAGTAAGCGAACACTATATGCTCGTCTTATGTCTCAATTTTGCTCGGTAAACTACAACTATAACAATAAATAGAATGTTGGCTCACTTTGAGCCATTCAACGATCAGTCGTTTTATCAGAATAACAGGCAAGACTTATGCAGTCACTTCTGCTATTCTGTAAACCCTGATGTCTTGTTTTAGCTCAATTCAGCTCAATATACCTATTTAATCTTTCTAACTTCTCTCGATCTTAACTTAACGAATGGCACAAAACGAATGCCACGATTGCGGCATTTTGACCGCCTTATATACTCTAAAATTTACTCGGGATCCTTTAATTAATCGATCACTTCTATGTAAAAACCCGAGAATTCTAAAAGGGGATTTCCAACTTTTTAAATACAACATTGACGTAATGGAAAAATACGCTTTCAGTAAAGTGTTCATTTTATTTCACTACAGTTCTTTAAGAAATGTCTAATGAAGTATGGCTTGGGTCAGTCTGCTTGATTAAAGTTTTCAATTGATTGAGAAAATGATACACTCGTGACGAATCAGTAGCACATTACCAGACAAGGTTTTCGAAATCCGATTAACTATCATAACCTGAAGAATATAACTCTTTTAAACTCGTCCTGTTTCTTGTCCTTCAAGCACAGGCACTCGTATTCCGGACCCCCCCCCCTTTTTCCTCATTTGGTCCCTCCCGCGATTATGGTATGGA
>MJUT01005958.1:470335-481805 GCA_002080005.1 Gigantidas platifrons
CGTAACTATTAGAAAGGGAGCTAAATGGCAAATAATTATTTCCAAAAATTGTTAAATTTTAATTAATTAGAAATTAATTTCCCACCAATCCTCCCCTGTCCTTCCGCCGATTCTTTATCTTAATAAATTCATTATTATTGGGCGGTCTTAATTTAGGCCGCACCTTTCATCAATATTGTAACATAATTTGTCGAGTTCATTGTTTCTTGATTTCAGTGTAAATGTTTTATAAAATTTCATTAAACACGGCACACAAATTGAAGTGTGCCAATTTACGCCACCTAGTCTGTTTGTTTAAATGAGATAAATTGATGATACAGAGCGGAAAACTGCAAGTTTATTGGTAGTTTTAATAGCATCCTTGCACATGTCGTCTAGGGTCACGGGAGGACAAGAACAACAAAAAGGGGGAACTATCCATATAATATATAACGGTTATTGTTTTTATCTCCCTTTGTCGCCTGCTTTCCTCCTGGTAAATCACTATTATAATTCATCAATTTAACTTGTGTTATATATTCTAATAATTGTAATCATTGTAATCATTGTAATCATTGTATCAAATTATAAACCCGCAAGGATCCTTAATTGGTTTAATAAACTATTTCTATTTCTATTTCTATTTCTATACCTTATTCAAAGACTTACATAGAGATTCCACGCAATCCTTGTCTCACTTCCATTTTTCTGTGGAGTCAGTGATTTCCTAAATGTTTTTTTTTTTGTGATTGTTTTATCTTTATGTTGTAGAGTTGTTATTAGTAATAAAGGATATGGATGTAAATGAACAAGAGAGACTATTCAACTTTACACTTAGACGCAATTTACAGTAAAGAAACAACGTTTTTATTGTTTATTCAAGATTTTTTTTTCGTGTTTCACTATATAAACCAGACATGAAACTATGAAGAACATCTGCCAAATTTGGTGCCGATTTGAAATTCAAGATGTCCGCTATTGTTTGAGAGAAATGTTTATGATTTCATGAAAGACACATTTAGGCAACCCGACCACAAAATGTCCAATCATTATCAAAGATTTATAATTTCATAAAGTAGGCATTAGTTGATGGAGCCTACAGCGATATTATACTAATATACCATTAAAGCAACCTAAACAGTTCAATTTGCATCAGGGGCCCGGGTGGCTCAGTGAGTTAGGTAGTTGGATTACCTAACAACTCATACAAACCTATCACCAATACGGCGTGGGATCGCACCCGGCTTTACAAATTACAAAAAAGGGTGCACTCGATTCGCAGCCGCAAGTGATAAAGTTTACCAGTTACTTGCCCATGGTCGGTGGTTCTCTCCGGGTACTCCGGCTTCTTCCACTACTAAAACTGGTCGCCATGATATAGCTGAAATATTGATGAAAGTAGCGCTAAACACCAAAAATCAAAATCAAATCAAATCATATCAACTTGCATCAGCAACACGAACAATCACCTCTTTCTAGATTAGAAATCCTTGTCCTGGATGGGAACAAGCACAAAAATGCGGCGGTGTTAAACCGGTTAATGACATCGCTAAGATCAATGGTACTACAGTATAGAGACATAATAATGTCTGTTATATTCATGCTTGATAAGTTTTTGACTCTATACAAGCCATACAGACAATGACCTGGAAGTAACTGGCAGGGAAAAGGTGATAGAACTATTATTGTATGCAAAGCAATTTCTCACCTCAGTGTTTATTCACCTTTTGTTTATGCCAAATCATTTAAGGTGGGTGTGTTATCGAAACAGGAAATTGTAGAACCCTGTTATAGTTACAGTTGTAATTCAGAAAGCTGGCCATGTTTGGAAAGCGTTTTTATTGAGGTTCGTTTGTGCATATGAGACCACCCCACGTTTTTAGTGGGTTTCGTGTTATTCTATCTTTTGTTTTCTATGTAGTGTTGTGTAGATCATTGTTTGTGCACATGAGACCACCCCACATTTTTAGTGGGGTCGTGTTACTCTATCTTTTGTTCGCTGTGTAGTGTTTTGTAGATCATTGTTTGTGCACATGAGACCACCCCACATTTTTAGTGGGGTCGTGTTACTCTATCTTTTGTTTTCTATGTAGTGTTTTGTAGATCATTGTTTGTGCACATGAGACCACCCCACGTTTTTAGTGGGTTTCGTGTTATTCTATCTTTTGTTTTCTATGTAGTGTTTTGTAGATCATTGTTTGTGCACATGAGACCACCCCACGTTTTTAGTGGGTTTCGTGTTATTCTATCTTTTGTTTTCTATGTAGTGTTTTGTAGATCATTGTTTGTGCACATGAGACCACCCCACGTTTTTAATGGGTTTCGTATTATTCTATCTTTTGTTTTCTATGTAGTGTTTTGTAGATAATTGTTTGTGCACATGAGACCACCCCACGTTTTTAATGGGTTTCGTGTTATTCTATCTTTTGTTTTCTATGTAGTGTTTTGTAGATCATTGTTTGTGCACATGAGACCACCCCACATTTTTAGTGGGGTCGTGTTACTCTATCGTTTGTTCTCTGTGTAGTGTTTTGTAGATCATTGTTTGTGCACGTGAGACCACCCCACATTTTTAGTGGGGTCGTGTTACTCTATCGTTTGTTCTCTGTGTAGTGTTGTGTAGATCATTGTTTGTGCACATGAGACCACCCCACGTTTTTATTGGGTTCGTGTTACTCAATCTTTTGTTCTCTGTGTAGTGTTGTGTAGATCATTGTTTGTGTATATGATACCATCCCAAGTTTTAGTGGGGTCGTGTTACTCTATCGTTTGTTCTCTGTGTAGTGTTGTGTAGATCATTGTTTGTGCACATGAGACCACCCCACGTTTTTATTGGGTTCGTGTTACTCAATCTTTTGTTCTCTATGTAGTGTTGTGTAGATCATTGTTTGTGTATCTGATACCATCCCAAGTTTTAGTGGGGTCGTGTTACTCTATCGTTTGTTCTCTGTGTAGTGTTGTGTAGATCATTGTTTGTGCACATGAGACCACCCCACGTTTTTATTGGGTTCGTGTTACTCAATCTTTTGTTCTCTATGAAGTGTTTTGTAGATCATTGTTTGTGTATATGATACCATCCCACGTTTTAGTGGGGTTTGTGTTACTTGATAGTTTATATTCTGTGAAGTGTTTTGTAGATCATTGTTTGTGTATATGATACCATCCCACGTTTTATTGGGGTTTGTGTTACTTGATCGTTTATATTCTGTGAAGTGTTGTATATAATTTTTTATCCGTTGTTCCTTTTTATTTTGGCCATTTGATTATCTCCCCTTTATCAATTTACGGCTTCTGATTACCCCTTTGGTATCTTGAAACTTTTCTCACATATCCTTGCATGCTAAAGACCATGTTTTTTTCAGTCTTAGAAAAATAGTGTGGACATTTTAGTCCCAATAACAAACCAGCACCTACCCATAATCAATCAATCAATTCTCGGTGATTGCTGTAGATCCTCTTTATGTCTGACATTGGTCCATTTTTATTTGTTTACAAATAATATCAATATAAGAACTAAAGAAAACATCGCCACAGATAGACTTTAGCCGATTTTGGTTATCTTGTTTAGGCCATTGGATCTTCTTGATTCAAAGATATTGTCATTAAATCATCCCGTACTACACTGGGAGTCAATATTCCTTAAGTCGAAAACTATGTACTATATGGTTACATCTTTAGATAATGCGAAATGTCAACTAATAGTTCTATTTCATGTGGGGTCCGTCATCGTCGTGATCGTATAGGAGTTGGATTTACAACTACCTATGCAATTAGTGCATATATCCATTAACGTTGTGAGTCGAATCCCGCTCAGGGTGAGGTGTATTCGATACAACATTAGGTGGTAAAGTTTGTCTGTGACTTGCTGCAGATCGGTAGTTTTCTCCGGTTTCCTCAACCAATAAAACTAATATAGCTGAAATATTATCGAAAGTGGCGTTAAACACCACAACCCTAAATATATCTGGTTCCCTCGGTAAAACAGCTGCATTCACGAACATGAAGAAGTCAATTTTCTAGTTGTTCCACATATAGATGTTACTGTAGAGATTTACTATAAAGTTTTTGTGAAGTTAATTCATGACTTTTCACCTGGGGTGGAACATATGGAACAGGGAGTGCTTACCCGTCAGGATCACCCTAGTTCACCCCTGGTTATTAGTGGGGTTTATGTTGCTCGGTCTTTAGTTTTCTGTGTTGTGTTTTGTAGATGTTGTTTGTCCTTTTGTTCCTTTTCTTGTGGCCATTGTTTTTTGTTGTCCTTCGATTTACGGATTCTGATTACCTCCCTTTGTTATCTTCAAACTCTTCATACAACACATATAAACTTTAATAAAAAGAAATAGATCGAGATTTGGGACCATAAAACAAGTTTAACCTCTCAGTTTTTAATTGACTTGGCAGTATCAACCAATGAAAGTGAGTAGTCATGTATTAGTATTAGGGGCATCGATTCTGCCCTTTCTACAATTTTTTGTTGGTTTTTGGAAATGTTACGACAATGTTGTATTTTTTTTTGTGTTTAATTTTGTTGATCAATGTTCAGAAAGTATCTAGTGACAGTTAGCAAGTCAAAACTGAAAGTGGCCTGGGTGGCTCAATGAGTTATGTCGTTGGATCTAACAACTCGTAAAAGCCTATCACCAATACGGCGTGGGTTCGCATCCAGCTTTGTAAATTACAAAAAAGAGTGCACTCGATTCGCAGCCGCAAGTGATAAAGTTTACCAGGTGCTTGCCCAGGGTCGGTGGTTCTTTCCGGCTTCCTCCACCACTAAAACTGGTCGCCAAGATATAGCTGAAATATTGCTAAAAGTGGCGTTAAACACCAAAAATTCAAAATTCATTCATTCAAAACTGAAAGTGGGGCCATCGTGATAACAAAATAACAGACATGTGCTTTCAATTTATATGTCATTGTACCTTGTGACATAGTACATTTAAAATATTAAAAGGCTACTCATTAACTGACCATTAAGGTGATGGTCAATTGTTACTGTTGTCCCTTAATATTTAAATGTCCTATGTCACATGGTACAATGAACCACATGTCTGTTATTTCGTTTTGCTGGTTGGCTACTATTTGTACTAACTCCATGCAGATTTTGACACTTCAGAAAATATAATTTACATAGAACCTAATGGGTAACTATCTTAAATGGATCAAACAGTCAGAGTTCGTACATGTAATATTATAGGATTAAACACTGTTTTTATGAAATTATCTGTGTATAAACTCCGGCATCTCACTCACAAACTGAATAAAGTCCGAAGGACTTTATGTAAAGTTTGTGAGTGAACTGCCGGAGTTTATACATACATAATTTCCTAAAACCAGTGTTTAATCCTTATAATTCTTATTCTTGGACATCGTGTTTGTTTTCGATTCTAAATACTATTAAAGAAATACCCAAGGAGAGCCTCAAACAATTGTAGCGTTACGGCGTAGAAATATGAAAAAAATATCGCCATTTCAGCCATCGTCGAGTAGCAGACGAACCTTCCCACAATTCTTGATTGGGATTAATTTACGGGTAAAAGGTACATAAAACTCATTTATTATTTCATTCATTTATACTGAACATGTTTTTATTTAGGAAACATTTTTAATCGTTCCGGTATTGTGTTTTCATTCATTTAAATCTACGATGACTTAGCAGCCGCCATATTTGTTTACATTGGATACCGGGAAAAAAAGTTGTCCGGTAAACGAAAATATTGATTTATAAATTCCTTTCGAATGACTTAAATAAGTGACGATATCCTATCGGATTACGAGCTATTGATAAATTCTAGTAAGAATAGAAATATATTGATATACATCTAGAAAACATATTGATTTGAAAACTGGATGTTTTGGATATTTTTCCTGGATATGTATAGAAATCAAATGGACTATGCATGCTGGTGTTTGACACTTTGATATTCAAGACAGATAATTGTTAATTGTCCCCTGCTGGGTTTTTTCTATCATTTTCTATCTATCAGCTCATAAATATATAATTAGTGTAAACCTTTTTAAATCCAAGGCTGTACCTGTGAAGAAAACTGTGTGTAAATTCATCTATGATTTTCAAATTTCAAAAAATAATCATCAACTTGACAAGGACTAAATTTAAAGGCATACAGGCTGTCAGAATTGAATTTTTAGTATTAAAAGTTGCCAATATTCGATCACCCGGGTCAATGCGTTATCGTGAAATCGGTACTTATCGCCGTTGACGCGGTTGTAAACATTGGCCAACGTGAAGACCAATGTCCAACGAAAAAGGTCAGTTTCATTAATTGCTTTTATCTTTTTTCAAGAAAGCATTTTGTCTTTGCATTCACATACTAATGTTCAATGGGCAGCAGATATAACAGAGTAGGGCGTAGTATTTTTGTCCAAAGCTAGCCATCTATTTGTATAACAAGCGATAATGTAAGAAAATTTTACTACATTTTGTTAAGTATCACACTTTAAGGGAGCGTATCTCTCGTGTTGTAAAATAATTTGCCGTGTTATATCATAGAAACAGAGGCTTAATTGATACCACTAAACACACGACTGCCCACATTTTTCAATATCATAACAAAAAAAGTTTGAATTAATTTATAAGGATTGATCGAAATTATTTGTTCGGTTCATTCGAAATAACCTCAATCAGGTGGTACACACTCTTGCGTAACCCGCTACCCGATGTGTACAGCCTGATTGAAGTTATTTCTTCATGAACCGAACAAAAATTGTGATCAATCCTTAAAAGTACATAATGACATACAACAATAGATCACAGTCACTTGAAGTTTCGAAAATAAGAAAAACTTCGAAAAATTTTGGTCATCTATAATAAATAAGAGAAGTTATGAAATGCGTTTTTTGCGCCAATATGTAAACAATGATTAACTGACGATTGCCGGTGCCAAGGGGTGTGCTTTAACCGCCTCTGTCGACTCATGACATGTTTATTTACTCATCGGTAATGTTTTAACCTACAAGCATCCTCTATCTGCGACGATTCGACAACTTTTTCATCAATTTCGTGTCTACTTTCTATGAAACGGACTCCATGGCGGTACAGACAAAATAGAGTCTCGCAGTGAATCAGGTAAGAATTTCAATAAATATTAAACTACATCTTTCAAAATTGAACTTTTGTAAATACACATAAATAAAAATAACAAAATTATTGAAACTATGTAAAGATTTTAACTGTTATCATTTACATGTGTGAAATCATTCAAAACTTCGAAGAACAAGGGAGATAATTTCAAAGTTGAGAATGGCGGGACATACAAAATTTGAAGCCGACCAGCTACAAATAGCATCTTGGTAAAGGATATAATCACTATAACATCTTTTTGCAGTCAAGTTTCAGCAAACAAACATAACAACTGTCACTGTATTTGATATAAAACACAATTCAAGGAAATCCATTATTCAAGGAAATAAAAAGGGGGTGGGCCAGTAAAGATACTTCCACCACTGGCACCACTCCACCAGCTCATGAATGTGAGCTGAAGTTTTGTTCCAATGACAATTATATAACACTTTATTAGGCTAAAACCATTTTCTTATCGGGAGGGGGGAGGGGCTGTGATTTTCATTGTGCTCATAAATTTTTTATAATGCAGGGCTGCACGTTGTTCTGGAGTAGGCGCCATTCTGTAATCTGTATCTATCTTCACCTCCAATGTTGGAGATCGTTAGCTGATATTCAGTTGTCGTCCTTGAATAATCCGGATATTTTCCGACTTCGACTCCTCGTTTAGTCTAAGTTTTCATTCACTGCGAGACTCTATTTTGTCTGTACCGCCATGGAGTCCGTTTCATAGAAAGTAGACACGAAATTGATGAAAAAGTTGTCGAATCGTCGCAGATAGAGGATGCTTGTAGGTTAAAACATTACCGATGAGTAAATAAACATGTCATGAGTCGACAGAGGCGGTTAAAGCACACCCCTTGGCACCGGCAATCGTCAGTTAATCATTGTTTACATATTGGCGCAAAAAACGAATTTCATAACTTCTCTTATTTATTATAGATGACCAAAATTTTTCGAAGTTTTTCTTATTTTTTTTTTTTATTTTCGAAACTTCAAGTGACTGTGAATAGATAAAACACTCCACAAAAACCTAATGATTGAGAAACACGATCCCCACTAACAAAGGGAGTGAACTCAAGCGCTCCAGAAGGGTAAGCCGTTCATGTCTAACTAGCGGTACTGTTAAAACAAAACAATTGTATTTTAATTTAAACATATTTTATTGTCAAGTAATTATACAGACAATGGATCAGAAATAAGTTATAAACTTACAGATAAATAAATAAAAAGACATTCTCCCATTATGACGTCATTTTAACCCCGCTGAACCAGTGGTGGAAAAATCTGTAATCCTCTAGAGGATTAAAATGTCTCGTGCCTTGCCCCGCATTTTACTCGTTTGACTCGTTTGACGGCTTTTGCTATAAAGTTCGTGTTAAATAATGAGAATAACAAATTCTCCTTCAGTTGCCCGTGGGTTACGATATTTCTCCACTCTCGAGAGTTAAATTAAAAATTTAAAATATTTTAACTCTCTCGCGTGGAGAAATATCGTAACCCACGACCAACTGAAGGAGAATCTATATATAAACTTACATATAAATAAATAAAAAAGGCAATATATTACAAAAACATAGTTTGTTAACAATTATTTGCGAAAAATGACATAATACTGCAAGATGTTGAGTCGTTGCCGTCAGACGAATTAGGAGTGAATAAACGTTTGGCAAATCTTTAAGTATCTATTATGCATGTGTGAACAGCTGCGAAAACTGTGCAGTTGACATATGCAAAATCTGAATTTCCTTCCAATATTTTATTAAGAGATATATTTAACCCAAGATATCAAATATTATTCAACATTACATTTCTCTGGTTTATAAACAATTTACAGTGTAAGAAGTAGTGTTAATTGTTTTCCATACAGTTATCACAGTTACAATAACAAACATCGATCAGACTACATCTAAAAGGTCATCTTTTAACGCGGCATTACACGTAGCTACGATTTTGACAAAACAAATTATGTTTTGGAAATTGATAAATAGCTTTAAAATGATGAAATAAAGGTAAATATTTCACATTAAACTGCTTATCGTACCACTTTTCGCCTTTTGAGAACGAAAATTACCATCGATTTATTATTGCCTTGCAAGCAAATAATTTGACCTCGCTTTCTCCGTATGCAACTGACCTTACTAGTGACAGGTAAAAACGAATAATTTGTATTTTGTCGCTTATTAACTGCAAACTTGCATGGTTCTTTGTCCGTAATTAACGGCGATTAAAAGCAGATTCACAGAAAATAAGAAATAAGTGCATTGTTGTACTGATTTAAAGACGATTCGGCAAACTCTGTAAACAATGCCGATAATTAATAAGATGGCGTCCATTTCTTGATCGATCTCAAAACACGAGCAGTTGCACCTTTTCCCCCGATGCGCGTTCATTTCATAACATTTGTAAGTTACAGAAAAAGGTTTTATTAAGGCATCAATCATATCTGATAGTTTTTATGGGTAACAAAAATGTACGATTGTGGCAGATAATGCCCCTTTAAGTTACTACAATATTGCCTTAACATGTATGTGGGAAATTTCGATTAGTGTGTGTGAAGTGTCCAGGTATAAATCCTGACTGGAATTTATCAAGAAGGACGTTATCAATCAGGAAGTTGAATATATATTTGCATACTAATTTTACTAACAGAACAAAGTAGTGCAATAGGTCGGTACTTGAATACCAATAATTTGTCTCCACTTTTTAATTTAAGAATGACATAACTTCCAGTCATTAGTGAATTTAAGAGATTTGTTTGTTTGTTTGCTTGGTGGTGTTTAACGCCACTTTCAACAATATTTCGGTTATATCGTGGTGGTCAGTTTTATTGGTGGAGGACACTCGAGGACCCGGAGAAAACCACCGACTTGTCGCAAGTCACTGACAAACTTTATCACATAATGTTGTACACCTCGCCCTGATCGAGATTCGAACCCACAACATCAGTGGTGATAGGCACTGCTTGCATAGGTAGTTGTACATCCAGCTAACATACGATCACGGCCACGACGAGATTTGAAACGTTATCTGATGGAAATCACGTTGGATACCAGTATCCGTAGATAAAAATACAATTAACATAAATAAAACAGTACACATGGATAGTAATGCTAGTTGATGTAGAGATTCAACATGATATAAAGATATTAAAATAGGATTTAATAAACAAAGTAGTTCAATCATTTTGAGTAAAACTGAAGGGAAAATCAAGAATGGACAATGCAGAGACGGCCTTGGAAGAACATTCTGGAGTCATTGATTTGACCAATCTCCCCGTGTTTTTGAACAGTCTGCCCAATCTCCTGTCTTGCGTTGATGACCGCTGGCATCTGGAGAACCAAAATACGCCCCGACACTCATAACCTCTCTGATACTAGACGATTCATAGGAGTTTCGTCTTTTTCACGCCACACATATATCAGTAATTGTAAGCTTAATTCATGTGTCCTGGCACCGTTGTTTTTAATGTGTACAATATTTTGCACAAGACACAGAACGAAGACAAACAAAACAACAACAACAACAACAAACAAACAAACAAACAAACAAACAAACAAGCAAGCAAGCACACAATAACTAAAACAAAAAACACTAAAAAGATGAGTAGCACTATCTCCACCAATAAAACCCCATTGAACCTGTTTCGTATAGAGCAATCGGCATAACAATATTGTCAATGATAGAAGAATGAAAACAAGGGAAGTAATCCATTGTCAATTGAGAAATGGATATTACGTAATGGTCAACCTATGTGATGCCTACTGTAGAATTTCTGTGACGATGACTTCAATCTATGACCAACATAGGCTAGTTTGTAACATGTTTTAACAAATTGTGTCTATATTTAACATCTTTACAACAACTAGTGGAGCAGGAACTGCTTAGTCTTCCGGAACACCTGAGTTCACACCGGTTTTTAGTGGGGCTCATGTTACTCGATCTTTAGTTATATATATATGAATTGTAGATCGTTGTTTGTCCTTTTGTACTTTTTCTTTTGGCCATTTTGTGTTGTTTGTACGTCTTCAATATACGGATTCTGATTACCTCCCTTTGGTATCTTCAAACTCTGTTCATAAACATATCGCGTCTTTTCTTTATTAGATATAACAAATAACCAATCGTAACTACTCGGCCATTCTCGCTACCCTGCAAATAACCTCGTATGCATTAGGCGTATAAATCGTACTACTTTTTTACATGTCAGTTACATGAAACTTTGATAAAGTTATATTTTAGACAATTTTCTATATTTCAATTTTTTTCATGGATAAAAGTTAAAGTTTTAATTAGTTTTGCATGATTAAAGATTTTACTTAGTAAGTCTTCCATATTGTATTTTCGTAGACTATATTTTTGTGCGGCTTATATATAATTAACTTCCGGCAAACAATTTAAGAAGAATTT
>MJUT01005958.1:498352-508623 GCA_002080005.1 Gigantidas platifrons
AGCAATGCATTGCATGATGGAAGATACTAAATGCAGTGCGCCAAATTAGCATACGTAAACAAACATACAAGACGATATAAAGCGTATTCTGCAGGACAAACAGTTCCATCTACAGCTCAAATCAGAGCAGAAGGAAATAATACAAAATATGTTGGATAGAAAAGATTCATTTGGCAGTGTTATCCGCGGGCTTCGGAAAGAGCATGTCTTACGTTTCCCCCTATTTTGACAAGGTCAGATCATATATGCAAATCATCTCCCATGATACATTGCGGTAATAGTAGTTCTCTCGAAGTCATGTGACAAATATTTCAAAATGTCAGTGTTCAAAATGACGAAATCATATGGTCTGGGAAAATTGTGCTGTAATGGAGTGTAACACCAATTTCTGGGGGTAAGATGGTTATGAATTAATAGAAAAATGATTGGTGAAGCGATTTATATAAGGGTTTTGGATAGAAAATAAAATCTGATAGTCACAAAACGTGGAAATGTGCCTCTCTCGAGTGTGAGAGGAAACTCCGCTGTTTTGTTTATGGCAAGTGCTCTGACGTACAACGACAACAGCAAGTTCTAAATAGTCGTCGAACGGCAGAGGAATCTCGGACTAGTCGTCTTAAGGAATTGTCTCTCATCTTATCTTTTAAATAGTTTTACGGAAGATACAAAGGGCGCACCACCCCCTAAAATTGGAAAAAATATGATTTTTTTTGCGTAAAATCGTGATTTTTCACAAGAAATACCCAAAAAAATTTCGCGCATCGCTCTGCTCGGCGTGATTATTTTAAGTGCGCCCCCTAACTTGAAATCCTGGATTCGCCCCTGGATACTAACACCTTCAGTCAGTGATGAACTTGTGGGTAATACCATAGGAACTACAGTGGACGCTGGCTTGATGCCACTATGTCCGCCTCTAAATCCACATCTTTGATGCGCGACTTAACGTAATCCTATAGAGTAGCGGCGTAAGTTCGCAATTTTCAAATGGACGGTGTAAATTATTTTTTACCACATGAAACTGTCATTGATGAACTTGAATGAAGTCAACTTTATTAATCCAGATATCCACACTCAAAATATAGAGAATACGTGGATGCGCGTGAAACGAAAACTACGTCGACAATTTGGAACGTCCAGTGCACAGTTTCAGACATAACTTTCCGAATTTCGATGGAGGAACTTCCACCGGAATGATGACAAGTTCAATGCACTTATGTGACGCATCGCTGACTTATATGTTGTATAACTTGAGATATCATAATTATGTCATATTTTGTCCTACTGATTGTGTAATATTATTTCATGTGTTTTGTTAATACACGGGTGGTTTGCTACGTCACACGCACGGACACTTGAACATTGCAAACACTTCTGTACAGTTAAATGGGTTTTGTGTGAACGGTATCCTTGCCCGGAATTTTAACCGTATACAGAAGTGTTTGCAAAACTGACGGGTTTCCACGCAATGAATGTATGCTAACAATGAAGTCTGATCTGTATCTGTATGAAGTACGTCGATGGATCCACTTCTGGATTTTACTTCGACGGAGTGGGGTGCGCTATGCGACTTAATAAGAATGTTGAAGAGCAGTTTTGAAGCTCTCCAAACTGGACTGGTTTACTGGGTTGTCGTCAAGATGGTTCCAGTCTAATACTGTCTTTATGAAGAAAGAGTTTTTGAATGGTTCAGTGTTCGCTCTTTGGTATACTAGTCCCTTAGTGTTTCTGATGACACTATTTTCTACTATATTTTGTGATATACAGTCAGGATATTGTCTAGTTTTTATTAATCTTTTTGGTCTGGTTTTGGTTACAAAATCAGAGGGAGAAATTGCCGGTACCAGGCCCTCAACCACTTTGAACATAAATATTAGTCGTTGGGCTGTTCTTCTTTTTTCTTTTTTCTAGTGTTTTTCTGATATGTGGGCCCTTCGGTGAACTACTTGGTTTTGTTAATTTTCCTTTTTCTAAATTGTACAACTGCATAAATCTACCTCGAGGCGATGTTCAAGTATCCGTGCGTGTGACGTAGCAAACCACCCGTGTCAATATATAACCTTTACTATCTAATATGTAAAGACCATCCACTCTATGTAATAGAACCTAACATTATAAATATGCCATTTCCTACGTCACAAAGGATAAATATATTATGTATAAAGATCAAGATTAGAATACCCGCGTTATCTATAACCACGCTGCTCACTTAATTTATAAAGATTGTCATTCTACTCAGAAAACCGGCTGCTCCACTACTGTTGGATAATATACACGGCTGATCCAATTATTCGCTTTCATTAACATCAAATAAAATGTACTTTTCCAAGGATGATAAATTATGGTACAAGTATTCATAGCATAGGTCTTGTAGTAGATCTTCAATCCTGTGAATACAACGCAATCCAATCCAGCCATGTTCACCGGGTTTGTAAATAGAGTAACACGACGGGGTCCACTGGTGGAGAAGGAACTGCATACCTCTCCGGAGCACATAAATTCACCCCGGATTTTATGGGAACGTAGCTATAATCCGACACATCGATAGTCCGACATAGATGTGTTTGTTTTTCACTTTTCCCGTTCAAGTAAGAAAAACAATAAAGTAGAAATTCGAGGGACTGGGGCACCTACCTACGTAACAACTTGCAGGGATATATATATAAATGGTCTATAAAGTTAAGCATATGTTTATTGCTCTATGCTCGTGGGACCTACGGGCAACTGCCCATGCGTAAAGACGGCACTGGGTCTAGGCAATATATTTCTTGTAAAGAACAGATATTTTATTTTCATAAAATAGCTATTAAGTGTACGTACTTAGTCTGCCGGATTATAGGTCTGACCCCGTTTTTATTGGGTCCTTGTTGCTGGATCTTTAGTTTTCTGTGTAGTGTTTTGTAGGTCGTTGTTTGTACTTTTTCTTTTTGCCAATGTGTTGTTTGTCCTATTTACGGATTCTGATTACCCCTTTGGTATCTTCCACCATTTGAATAAGTCTATCCAAAATCTAGATTATAAACATGGAGGAATTTCATAGAAAGTCTTCCCATGTGATTTGGTCAACACCCGTTCAAATCTACCCCAAATCAAAGATCCAATCAGTACGACTGAAATTTAGTGGGGTTTATGTTACTCGATCTTTAGTTTTATATGTATGTTTTGTAGATCGTTGTTCGTTCTTTTGTACTTTTCTTGTCATTGTGTGTCTTCTTCGATATACGGATTCTGATCACCCTTTTGGTATCTTCAAATACTGATGGGGAAGCTTTCAACCTATACAGCCTATGATAATGATATCCAGGAAAAGAAATGAATCTCACCACATACGCAACACGTCAATCCATGTGCAGTGATTTTCTACTTATTTCTATCTGGGTCCCAGGTCCCTTGGAATTGGGGAAAATTAGCACGTAAATTTTGTGAATAGGGAAAAGGTAGGAAGAGCAATACATTTATTAGTTTGGATTTCAAGTAACAGAATCGCACAATCAGATGAAAAAGCTGTCACAAAATAGTCTGGGTTCCATTATGCCCATTGTAAAGGAAGGGAAAGAGACCCTGACAGACGATGATCTAGAGAATTTTTTTGAAATTTTTACACAAGTGAAATGAATTGCAATGCAGTAATATTATGGCATTGGAATTCACAAGTCTAAGAATAATCCATTTCAACTGCTGCAGTAGAACATTGTATCACCATGGCATCCCATTGTAAACTCGGGGAAAACATTTGCAAAACTGCATCATTCTCAAATCGTTATATTCGACCCCAAAAACGCAGTCGGAAAATCATTGATGTGTGTCGATAAATTAATCTATATGCAATTAAGATTACTTCAATTAGGTCGATAAATTGAGTTCATATATATATCGGGATCCTATGGTACCGTGGTAGTTAAGCTTTATAATCATAGCGTGACATGTGAATATATGGTATTATAGGATCTGATTATACATTTGGAAAACAAACCACTTGAATTACCGTATCATAAGGGTAATAACAAAATTACCGAACACAGAGCAATCTTCCAAAGGGAAATTCAAAACTCATAAATCAATAAACACAAAATCAGTCAACAACCGGGAAACTGGAAAACCGCAATAGCCCTGACTTGGTACAGGCATTTCTAAAGAAGAAGGAAGGTTATGTGTCCATATTAGCTGTATTCTTCCTCTTATAACCTAACCTGACCAGGCCAGGGAAGAAATCGGTCATGTAAATGTGTTTTGGAACTGTTCCGACAGTACGATATCATTTTTTTTAATTCCATTTTCTTAAGTCGTTCTTCTCGTCGTGACAAGAACAGAAATTTGCTAATTTGACGTCAAAAACAAGATATTGCCCTTCCGGTTTTCACTAACGTTTAACTATAGATGTAGATGTAGATTATCATTACACATTGCTACTGAACTGTTTCACTAAGACATCTGTCCTTGGAATAACGGCTTCTGATTACCCATTTGATATCTTCAAACAATTTTACCCGCGGTCCTTTTACAAAAATGAGAAAATCCAACAGCATCATATGAGGAACGGTTTGCTTAGAGTGGTCGTTTATGGCCTGTCTCCAGGCAAAAATGTCCGATTCCATCCATTGTAGTTTCTTTTACCTGCGTCAATCTAACCTTTCGCCCAATGGCCCATTTGTATACCAACCTTTTCTGTTCGTGATTTATTTGATTGTGGACTTGCTCCTGTCATGAATATACTACTCGCCTATCGTTACACGAATCACAATCAATCTATGTTTAATAATCAGAGGGCCCGGGTGGCTCAATGAGTTAAGTAGTTTGATTAGCTAACGACTCATACAAACCTATCGCCAATACGGTGTGGGTTCGCGCGCGGCTTTGTAAATTACAAAAAAAGGGTGCAGTCGACTCGCAGCCGCAAGTGATAACGTTTACCAGTTGCTTGCCCATGGTCGGTGGTTCTCTCCAGGTACTCCGGCTTCTTCCACCACTAAAACTGGTCGCCATGATATAGCTGAAATATTGCTGCAAATGGCATAAACAATTTCTATCACGAGTGGAAGATCCGGCGATGTTCCATATCAACACATAAAAGTACCTATTTCTTCCGTAAACAATTGTTTTCATATACGCACACCTATGCATGGCTTTCATTGATCGATACCTCATTTACATAACAGGTATTATTGAGCACTACTTCAAAGTAAGTGACTGAGAAATGTAAGTCATAGAGTATATTATCTTGCTTTACGATAAAAAGAGCTTTAAATAGTTTCCAAATCGTAATTTTACAAGAAAAAAATATTTTTGTTATTTTTATGATTTGTTTTTAAAAATCTTAAGCGTGTCTCTGGAACTATAGTTTTATGTAGAGGTTACAGATCACATGTAAAATCTCAAATGTGTATTGGAGGAAAAAGCTGTCAAAGAAAAGAAAATTTGGTAGAAATCATAAAGTGCCTCTATAATTTTGAGCAACGGTTTATTTAATACGATATAACGAATAATCGAGTGAACTTTCACAATATATATATAAGTGAATACAGTGTCACCAGACTGTGTCAGAGTAACGTAACGATGATAAACAGTGGAAATGTGCAAATACACATCGCATGATTACATTCACAATTACAAATTTAGTTAGTTCTGAATTTGAGACATTACAACCTCGTCGGGATATTGGGTTTTAGTAGCGGTTTGTCTGTCAGACGACATTGTTATTGTTATGGCACAGTTGTTCAAAAGGAGAAAGAAGCTGGAACAGTCCTGGATGTTGTTGAGATTTTGCAGGTACTGGATTGTGTACTGAATTATATGTTTGACTTTGAGGTGTATAAGCTTTTTGCGGAATTATTACTGTCGTAATTTCCACTCATAATGTCAGAAATTTCATTTTGGCGCTTCCTTGACATTTGCGCATAATGATTAATGGAGCTGATGTTCTTATGCCCTGAGATTTGTACGATCTAACGATATGGAATATTATGATCAGCTAGTTTGGTAAGTAAATGTTTCCTCGCACTTGTGTTAGTAAGACGTTTGTCACTGGTTATGTCTGCTTCCTTAATCATCTTGGGCATGATTCCTGAGATTTTGTTTATCCCCACTATTTGTTTTTTAAACCATATCCCAGCTTTATTATAAGAATTATTAGCATGGATATAAACTTATCATCCTCCTTAAGCATGTCAGCGGGTTTAAGACTCCTGTAGTGCTTGTATTATGCAACAGGTCATTTTTCATTGTTGGTGGCAAAGATTTTAGGGTTAAGTGTCCAAACATCCTTTATGTCGAACATCCTTTATGTCGGCTCCAGTGCGAGTTTTTGTTTGTCTTTGACTAATTCTAGGTATTCATTGCCTTGAATGTCGCGTTTCAAAACGACATCCGTGTTCCCCCTCATTCCAAAATGGGTGGTGAATTGCTACCATAATGTGTTGATAATAGCGTCAGGTGAAGTAGAGCCAATTTGTTCTTTTTGGTGCAAAATTTCAACCTCTTCGTCATCAATCGGATCTGCCGTTTTCGGACCATTACCTTTTCCTTTTATTATTTTTAAATCAATTTGTTTTGCCTTTAGAATCTCACGCGATTGATAAAATTCGGAATCCTCTGTAGTTGATTTTGCATAATTTTGTTTCCTTAAATGTCTTTCCAGACTTTATTGGATGTTTTCCAAGTAATTCGGCTCATATTCTGACAGATTTTTTCCCAATACCAAGGTAGAAAGAACAAAGATAATCATTGAGGACTTTGGGATTTAAATCTTCTATTTTTGTTGAATCATTTTTTGTGGCTAGAATATACTCCTGGAAAAGCTGAACGTGTTGTATGGTTTTTTTTTGTTCTTTGGTTCTCTTGTTCATCAAGGAATTTGGTCATATCACTTTTTTTCAAAACTTATATATCTCTGGTATCCATTATTAATTTCATAAGGTTCAGACAAGGTTGAAGAAGTGGCACTTTTGGTTGATTTTGGTGCAGTTTCAAAAAGAAGAAAAAAAAATGAATATAATTTAAATAAAAAATGTTATTATGTTTTATGATTTCACATTGGTTACATGTACATGTTTGATTTTTATGTCCATTTTCATATTAAATACAAATTTTGAAGAAAATCCTAATGTTTTTGGCTTAAAAAAAAATTAAACTAGGCCAAAACAAAATATATGTATGTTGACGGTTACTTACATACTAGACCGACCCTATTTTTAGCTCCAACCTTAGTTTATTTTATAAATCCATAAAACATTTAAATGAAAGTGAAAATATAATCATGGTTACTGGCTACATACATTACTGTTTGAAAATTAAATGATTTGAAACGTTTAGGAAATAATTGGAGGATTTCTACATTCTATTCAGATAACAAACACTTGAGAATTGTTTTTTTTTTTTTTTATTTAAATGAAACTACCGACCTACAGTACCAACCCTATTTTTTTCAGGTGTAACCGTAAACAGACATTTTTATTTTTGGCCCAAGTGTCGTAGTGACATTAAATTTGAAGGATTGGTGGTAATTTTTGTCTTATTTGAAATAAATCCAATGCACATGGTGCACACTTCAAATTCAACAATGGACGTCCACACTGTACAGCAATCTGCATACATGTATGGCCCCAGACAACGCAAAAACAAAAGTGAATATGCAAATGTATCACCACCAGACCAAGAAATTTCCAACGGAAGACTTCATTCTAACAACAACAAAAAACCATGAAGGCTGTATAGTGATCTCTGTTTTAAATTTTGACTTTTTCTTGGTTATATGAATATTAAATTCCATAAAGAGTAATCACTTTTCATAGTACATATGTACAGCATGTTTAATATGATGTTTAAGAGTTCTGGTGGTATAAATGGAAATTACACCTGGGTTTTTTTCCCAGGAGATTGAGGTTCGAATCTTCACCAGAGCTTGAACTTCAAAACATGCACAATGTACAATTGTAACCAAATATTGACATGTATATCTCATTGGCATGTTTTACTACTGCTACATGTATCCCCTTTTAGAAAAATAATGGCCTGATATTTCCATCCACAATTATTAGACTGACTGTCCGCTTAGGGGTAATTTTTCATACAAGCTTTTACATTGTTCATGTATTTTCTCATTTATTTTAATTGCAGCTCTTGTGGCATACATTTTAGAGGATAAGTTACTAAGCTCCGTTGTTAATTTCTATTATTAACATGTAGATTATCTCAATTATAATAAAAAAAGGAAAAAAGTGCTTTCCATCATGTCTGCAAGGTGAGTTTTTTTTAACCCTTCGACTACAACATTTCTGAGAAAAAATGATTTCGAAATTGTATCTCTACAAATAGCGCTCAATTTATTTAGATATCATATTTATGAGGTTATTGTTTCTTTAGGCGCAATATTTTCAAAATATATTTTTGATCTGTACAAAACAAATGCATTGGAAATGCTGCTCAGATTGGAAGAGTACCTTTTAGTAAATTTCCAACAATTTCTTGTTCTAAATTTTCTGCATCTGGCAGATCAATGTTGCCAAGCTCAACATCTGACTGGGAGTTCTCATTGTAAAAGTCATCATGGTATATTGTAAAAGTCATCATGGTATGTGACTACAGCTTGACCCTGGCATAGCTCATGCTTGAAAGCTTTTTGTACTTTCCCAGTGTGAAGGGACTAGATAACAAAATGACCAGCAAACAGATGGTGTGGTTTCTGGTAGTCCACAATTCTGAACATTTCTCCTTTACATTCATTCCACATATGAGCCAATTTTGAAAGGCGGCATTCCTGAACTAGAAAATCGTTATTTTTTGTTTTTCTATATTATTTTATTTATTTTAGTTACAAAATTATATAAAGTTCCGTCTCACGATCAAAAATTGACCCTTACCAGTGGATATTGTATTAAGCAATTTTTCTATATTTGGAGAATAACTAAGATAATCCAGTGATTATTAGTGATGCTTGCAGCTATGAATTAGCAATCTTTGTCATACCATGATCTAGATGTTTCTGGTTTTGCTACCTTGATACCAAGCCACATTTTTTATAATACAGTCTGCGGATTTTCTAATTTCTAAAAATGCACTATGTTGCTGTGTGAGAAATCATTGTTTAGCAATATCGAAGTCCATTGTTTGTATTTCTAGAGGCACTAGTGCATATCGGCGCTTAAACTTTTGTTTAGTTGTCTTGCTTCTGGATGTAATATTGACAATGGACCAGATGTATGAGGTGGTTTGATGAGTTTATATCCGTTCAGAGGATTCATTCGAATTCTTTCTGTCCTAACAAAATAGGATAAATTTTCTGTCTAATTATGGATAGTTTTCTTGCGCAGTATTGACAATGTATCAGCAATGCGAGGTGGATTAACGAGCTCATATATCTTATCAGAGGATACATTCTAATACTTCCTTGTCTAGCAATAAGATCATTTTCAACGTAAGTTTGAACATTTTTCTTGAGCCATATTGACAATACACAAGCCATAGCAATATCAGATAAATGTCAGTTTGAAATTTTAAACACCTGCTCTGTTAGCAGTCTAATTTTGTATAGTTTCAAACACCTGCTCTGTTAATCATTATTTGATTACATCTGAAACAATACTCCATGTACTTTTAGAATGCTCAGCGTATCAACGAACGCGCGAAAAAACTTTATCCTATATTCACGAAAGTCTATTTTCCACTGTAAACGTATGCTTCTCGGAGTTGTCGCCCTTGAATCAATTGCAGTTTTTAATAGGCGACCTTGCGTATCTTTACGATCATGAACTTAACAAGAAAATTGATATCGAAAGTAAAAAATATCTTGATCACATAATAATAGAACGAGCTGATATACTTCAAATTAATCTATAATGTAATTGTACTTAGCAATAACTTATATATTTAAAAGAAAATAACCTCAGTGCCATCTTCTTAAAAATGAAAATATGATATTTTACAATTAGTGCTATTTTTATTTCGTACATGTTGTTATGGTTCTTTTTATTGCAGATAATCTAAGAAAGTTTTATGTCATTGAACAGCGTGTGACATTTTATTATTGACATTATTGTGTGATTTTAGTATATAGCTATAGTTGAGAATTTTTTACTTGTAACATTGTATATATTGTTAGAACTTTTTATGCATGTTGGACGCAACCCTGCTACCCCGGTAGTGGTTGCCCCCGTTGTAAAGGGGTAGTTTCCTAATAAATATATATATATATATATTATTTATTGAAATCTTGACATTTGTTAGCTATATACATAAAGTGCTGGAACCTTATATAACATTAGTACATACAATACAATATG
>MJUT01005958.1:577652-604036 GCA_002080005.1 Gigantidas platifrons
TGGCCACAGTACTAGTATTGCATTGGGCTTCATTTCAACATCAGGAGTCAAAATCTATATAAGTAAGACATAATTTCCTTGTAAAAAAGAAGACCAATTACACATTTAAGCATCTTTTCAAGTTCTAGTCACATATGACATTGACCAATTAAATTATAGCTACCTTGATTTGGAAAGCATTAAATAATAAAGTCAGAAGAGGTCATAAAAACAGAAAATAGAATGGAGCTACATGCAGTGACATATAGGAGCAGTTTTAATTTGATTGGTCAATAGTAAACACATAAGCACTTGGACATGTTGGATATAGCCATAATAAAAGATGTCAAATACTGTGATGTCAACTTACCAGAGTTATGGCTTATACCAAGTTAATGACATTTAGTGGTTCATCTTGTCAGTAAGATCTCTGTCACATGGCTCTTAACCCATTCCACATTTGAGTGAACATTTTATTGAGAAGTTTGAGATATTTGCTATGATGGTTGATTTAGTATAGTACATGCCAGTCATAATATAACATATAACCTTGACCTCATTGACATAGTTAAGTTGACACCCTGAATACACAGACTGGTTATCAATTATTGGTCAAATGATTCATCACGAAGTATGTCGACATGTTATGTTCCTCATATATACTTAACACTGCAAAATAAAAAGCCCAAGCATGTCTGAGATGCACAAAGAGCTACACTATCACTTCTCTGCAGCATTAAAGTTGGTGATGTATGTTAGTATGGAATGTCTGCTTTATTTGGAAATCATCCATTCTTGGAATCACAGCTAATATAAAGTTTCAAGGCAAAACTGTATATCAGTGCTTTCGCTCTTTGATTTATATTTGTGGAACGTTTATCATTCATCTGTTTTTTTTCTGCAGTTTATTAATGAATTTCTTAGGAAAAATCCCTCAGAAAAATGTACACATGTATTATTATTATGTCACTATTACATTTTTTTTTTTGAAAGGGTGAATTTGAAAATTTGAACTTTTTTGTTTTTCATCCAATTTTAATGTGTGGGTTTTTTTTTTTTGCTGAATATTCAACTCTATTGGTACTTAATGAGGCATTTACAAAAAAAAAGAAGATATTTTATTTTTAAAAAGGAGTTAATAAGAGAGGCCAAAAATAGTGAAAAGTACATCTAGACTCAAAAAAAGATTTTGAAAAATACCTTTAGTTTTTGTATTCTTCAGGAATACGAATTTATGAAACCTGTAAATGGTTTTAACCTTTTTTCAATTGTCATATGTACATATAACATCAGACATAATTTTCACCTTGTTGAAGGTGGTCAGTATTTGGTAGAAGTACAATGTATGTCAATGTGTCTGTAAACACTTCATGCACTAAAGATATAATTATAGTACATCCACTAGATATGTATTTTGTTACGGTAATTAATATTTCGTCAATAAGAAATTGTGATGAAAGGTTGGAAATGTAATAAGCTCATGAAGTATTGAGAGCACCCCCCCCCCCACCCATGTTTAATTATTTTCAATTATAACTGAATGATAAAAAAAAAAGATAGAAGGGAGACTATTGTCCAAGATGGGAGTGTAGTTTGGTTTCTGCCCATCACCACTTTTTTTTAACATTTCTGAAACAACTGCAACATTTTTGTACCTGCAATAAGATCTACCAGATCAATGATAAAGGCTCAAGTGAGCCTCTGTTTTGACTTAGGGACCGACCATTTAACTTTCAGGGGAGGGTTATGTTGTTTTTTTTCGTTCAGAAATTATTTTTTTTCGGACAACACGAGAGTTAGAATATTTATTTTTTTTGTTGTGCATAGAGCGAATTTTTTTTCCAGAATTTAACAAAAATTATATGACAAACTCTGAATCAGATTATTTATTTTTTCCTCCACCAAAATCAGAATATTTTTTTCAGCAACATTGGGAATCAGAATATTTTTTTTAGGAAAAAACCATAACCCCCCCCCCCCCCTCCTTCAAGTTAAAGGGTCGTTCCCTTATCAAATGTGATAAGTTTGTATATTATTATACACATGTACCTGTATTTTGGTATTACTAATATCTATTTTTAGAATGTTTTGTTTAAATTGTAGGTTAAAGGTCACTGTATGTAAATGTTGACACAATGTACCAATGACTTACTGAAGTATATATACAGGTAGCTAAAATGATTGTTGCTAATTTCAGGTAACTGATACCTATTTTTGTTTATTTATTGTTTATGTTTCTATTTTTAAAATGACATGGTTATCCAAAGGGAAGTCATCTTTTTTTAGAAGGTTGTGTCATGTCACAAAACAAGGCGAGTTTTAAATGGAACCATAACATACCAACAACACAAGGTATTTGTACCTCTACATCTTAATTATGTTTAAGACTACAATGTCAATAATGTTTAAGACTACAATGTCAATAATGTTTAAGACTACAATGTCAATAAATTACCTTTAATCCTTAATATTATCACAGATTGACCTTTGATTTTCATAAAAAAAATTTCCCTTACATCATGATTATGTTTAGTTTCAATATATTTAATCATTTAAAAATACAGACTAGCTACATTGTGTACATGTATATACAATATAACACAAATATATAATGACATGTTGTAATGATTCATAACAAGTTAATTACGGCTTATTATTTAATACTAATCTGTCTTCTTGAATTTTTCCCTAACACTATTAGAGAATTTTTTTTTTCCTGACTAAAGAAAGGTAGATTTTATTTATTAAGGTAGATTCCTATCACAGGGCTCCCACTACTTTCAGATTAGAAAGAGAAGAGACTTCTGGGAGAAGTTAATTGCGATTAATCGAAACATTGTTTCGCGACCCCTCTTACATTACCCTGCCCAAATTTAGTAAATAATAAAAAGGCTGTCTGAACTGATTTGTTCTGGGTTTTTTTTTATTCATAACTACCTTAAGGACATCTATTCAATGTCACATTTTTTATTTCTGTCTACCTTGACTATTGGAGCCTTGCATACCAGTGATTTTTATATGTTACACCCCTTCTGCTTCTGTCGATTAACCTTTTTTTTCCTTTTGAAATATTACTGTATTATGACCACACAAATTGTAATAACTCATGATCATATCTGTGTGATCTTCAGCAGAAGAACGATGTCTCTTTCAATTTGCTCAATGGTTCAACTATATTTAGCTTGGGAATGAAAATATAGCACAAACGTAAATTGCCACTGTCAGTCAAAAGCTGAAGAAAGTAAAGGCTGTAATTATTATTTTCCAGACCTCAAATCAGATTGCAACAACACAGGAAAGCTACTGTAGTTCCAAGTTTATTTTTTAATTGGATATATGCATGTCTGTTCGATAGATCGTAATATATATTAACCCGGTGTCGAGTACAAAATACCAATGCGGATGGATAAAAATCTGAAGCGTCTACGTGCATTTCAACGATATTTGAATTGCAATCTTCGCATATATGAACATATTTGATATGAGAACTGTGATTTTATGTCATAGAAATGAGAAAAAATAAATCAAAAGTTCGTTTTGTTGAAAGTAGCTGCGAACAAAAAGTTCGGTCATTATTTCCGGTAGCACAGTACCGCATTGCATCCCCTTACCAAAATGGTGCCATTGTTGTTTGTTTAGGAAAAAAAATACAAATAGCTTTCTTTTAAGCCGGGCATATATATAAACAGTAAACAAAAGATCTAATGAACGAAATTAAAGTTTCTATCAACCGTAATGTATTACTTTCCAAGAAAATCACTTTCAAAATACTTAATAACAGATACGATAGATTTCAATAATTGACAAGTGGAGAAAATACGAGGCCGGCGACATAGGGCGACTCTTCAAAATTACATGGCGACTTGAACTTCTCTTTTGACCAACGAGAAAGCGAAGTCAACCTTCACAAGGTGACTTCTTTGCCCGAATCGCCCTCCAACGTGAGCCCTGTATCATGACAAAGTGTAAGTTCTAATGATATGTTCATTGGTGTTTAGTACTGCAAGTACTATTATACCATGTATGCTATTTCAACCAATTTTCGCGGTTGAAATAGCAATTTTTTTTTCGAGGGGCCCGGGTGGCTCAATGAGTTAGGTCGCTGGATCTAATAACTCCTTCAAGTCTATCATCAATATGGCGTGGGTACGCGCCCGGCTTTGTAAATTACAGATATATGTTAATTACTGTTTACAGATGAAAATATTTTACGATACCTTCATGTCAGAGTATTACAGAAGGCTTTAAGTTTAACGAGTTCAGTGTACAGATTAAATTGGAATTGATTGTAGTTCCTAATCTACCTTTGGAACAAATAAAAAGTGGTCTTACAAGACATGTGACCTCTTAAAACAGGTTCAATTTAAATGAAATTTCAATGACAGAATAAAAAAAGGTGACTGCTTAATAAAGGTGGCAGCGTTAAACAGGTTTGACTATACCTATTAAAGGACTGTTCCTTTACTTTAAATGTGTCGGACATTTAACAGTGTACTGATTAAATTGGAATTGATTGTGAATCCTAATCTACTGTTTGTATAAATACAGTCAAACCTGTATTAAGAGGTCACCTTTAATTGAGACAAAGAAAAAGTGGTCTTATAAGACAGGTGACCTGTTAAAAAAGGTTAAATTTATATGAAAATTTATATGACAGGACAAAAAAGGGTGACCTTTTAATACAGGTGATTGCTTAATAGAGGTGACCTCATTGACATGTTTGACTACCAATTAAAGCACTGTTCCTATGCCGGTTCCTTAAACGTGTCTGAGTGTAAAGTTGGTTAGTCTCTCATGTTAACATTTTGGACCTTACTTATATTTTCTGGTATTTTATTAATAAGAATATTCTGCATATGATACATGTATGTCCGGCAACTTGAATTGGAAGAAAAAAGTTTAAATAAAAAAAAAGTTATTTAAAAAGACTTAGACTTTATTACTGATCTGAAAAAAGTGAACAATATCAAGAAAATTCTGTGTCATATTTGCATAAGAATTTTTGTATGATATTCTTATTCTACAGACCTGAAGTATTTTCCATAAGCTTCATAAATACCGTACATGTGTTAAATATAGATACTGAAAATACATGTATTAATGTCCAGTTTATTTTTTAAAACCATATTAAATTTCAGTTGTTTCTCAGTTTTTTGCCAAAAAAAAGAGGTTGGGTCAAAAACATAGTATAATACACTATATAATTTATCCTGACAACTGATAACAAACAAGTTTTAATAAAATGGTGCAATCACATGTATATTAATGGTGATTAAAATAGAGTTATCTTCCCTTTACCACAAGTGTGGAGAAATTATCTCTTGAAAAATTGAGTTATTTCCCTTTAGCTACAAGTAAAATCAACCTTTGTACAAGAACTACATTTGTAAATAAATAACTTGAAATAATATTATATCAGTTTGGATAGAATACCATATCTTATGAGAAGAGTTTGACGATACCAAAGGGGCAATTAGAATCCGTACTGATTAAATTATAATTGATTCTGGTTCCTAATCTACTGTTTTTATAAATACAGTCAAACCTGTATTAAGAGGTCACCTTTAATTGAGACAAAGAAAAAGTGGCCTTACAAGACAGGTGACCTCTGAAAAGAGGTTCAATATACATACAGTCAAACCTGTATTAAGAGGTCACTGTTGGGACAAAGAAAAAGTGGCCTGATAAGACAGGTGACCTCTTAAAAGAGGTTCAATTCGTATGAAATATTCTATGACTGGACAAGACAAAGGTAACCTTTTAATACAGGTGACTGCTTAATAGAGGTGACCTCATGCACGGCCCCCAATTGTTCTAAATCATATCCAAATGATATGAATAAAAATTGTTTAGAGGAACTTACGGATATGACGAGGAGGATCTTGAAAAAAACGGCACATTATTGACATGATATGATTTAGATGTACTAACTGACTTGGAGGAACTTGATGTACCTTGGAGGAACTCAAAATGTCTGTAATGATATCACTTTCTGCATATAATATAAAAAATTGTCAATCCATCAAGAAAGTGTCCTTAGCATTGTGACTTTTTTGTTTTGAAGCATTATAACTGTTTTGCCTTGTTAATAAGTGCCAGTCTGTACTATATTTTAAGTTCCTCCAAGTCACAGTTAGTACATCTAAGTCATATCATGTCAATAATGTGCCGTTTTTTCAGGAATGGAGCAATTCTGTTTATTGTGGAGGGTCGTGATAAAAACTAGGGGTGATTTTCAGTCGATCCAGCTAAAAAAATGACAGGAAAGCGTGGTTTTATATGAGAAATCTATCGTTGATTGAATAAAAAATCTCAGAACCCAATGGATGTTTGCGGGAGAAAAGTTCTACAGACGAATTATCGTAAAAGACAACCAGCAAACTTTCAGTAGATAAAGACAAATTATAAAAGGGTCGAATGACATTCTTTGATTTTTAGAAAAAGGTTTATTTTGCAGAAAATACTCGACTTCCCTTTTTGTATGATCCTGCCTTAGGTCCTCCTCGTCATATCCGGAAGTTCCTCTAAACAATTTTTATTCATATCATTTGGATATGATTTAGAACGATTGGGGGGTTTTGGGGGGGGGGGGCATGTCATGAGCAGGTTTGACCACAATGTATTATTACAAACAATGTATCAGTGTTTTCATATTTTTTTTTACCATATTTTCCCGTATTTTCATTTAAAAACATCTCCAATAATTACTTTCCTGTATCTCACCTGCTGTAAGAACAACAGGAAACTCTAAACCCAATATTTTATGAGAAATGATTTAGGTCCTGTTATCTGGTGGCCAATGGTCAGCTACATAAAAATGTATAATTAGCAATTAATTGCCACATGTCTGCTTGATTTCCTCTAAAGTATGAAATACTCTTCAATCACTATATTAGGGAGAAAAAACAAAACAAAAAGGAAAGAAAGAAATATGGTATATTTGGAAAATGCAAACAAATGTTATGTATTTAGGTCTATTAACTATATTGGTTAATTAAAGAAAATCAACACAATTTAAGCTGTATAAGGCATCACACCATGTAAGGCAAAAAGAGAAAGAAATATGGTGTATTTTAAAGAGTGTAAACAAATGTTATATAATATTAGAGCTATTAATTGTATTGGTTAATTAAAGAAAAACAACACAAAACTGTGTTTAAGTTTAAAGCGTAAAATACTATAGCTTATCAGACCATTGAAGGCAAAAAAAGAGAAAGAAAGAAATATGGTGATTTTGAAGAATGTAAACAAATATTATATATTTAGAACTGTGAATTATCTCATTTAATTTTTAAAAATGGTCTGAATTTGAACTGTGCATAAGGCATATAATAGTCTTCAACCATGCTAGGTAACAAACCAATATGGTGTATTTGAAAGAATGTAAACAAATATTATATATATTTAGAACTATTAATTATCTCGGTTAATTAAAGAAAATCAGTGTAAGTACTATATACATTTATTTAGAATTATTAAAATTATCTTGGTTAATTTAAAAAATCAACACAATTTAAACTGTGTTTAAAGTGTAAAATACCCTTCAACCACCATGTAAGGCAAAATCAAAGAAATGAACACATGTGGCATATTTAGTTGATTTGATTTTTGATTATTGGTGTTTAGTGCCACTTTCAGCAATATTTCAGCTATATCATGCCAGCGACCACTTTTTAGTGGTGGAAGAAGCCAGAGTACCCGAAGAGAACCACCAACCATGGGCAAGCAACTGGTAAGCTTTATCACTTGCGGCTGCGTATCGAGTGCACCATTTTTAGATCACCTTGTCAAAGGTAATGTGAGCTTTTGCCATCACTTGGCGTTCATCGTCCTTAACTTTTCACATTTTAATCTTCTCCTCTGAAACCCCTGAGCCAAATGAAGTGAAAATTGGTAGGAAGCATCTATGGAAGGTCCTCTCTAAAGAATGCTAATTTTGTCCCGATTCATCAACAGACATGGCCACCATAAGCAATTCTTGTTTCTGATTGGCCGATTTTTTAAAATCTTCTCCTCTGAAACCGCTTGGCCAAATGAACCGAAACTTGGTAGTAAGCATCTATGGCAGGTCCTCTATAAAGAATGTTCATTTTGTCCCGATCCGTTAACAAACATGGCTGCCACAGGCCATTCTTGTTTCTGATTGGTTGATTTCTAAAAAATCTTCTCTGAAACCTCTTGGCCAAATGAATCGAAACTTGGTAGGGAGCTTCCTTGGAAGGTCCTCTATCAAGATTGCTCATTTCGTCCCGATTCATTAACAAACATGGCCGCCACAGGCAATTCGTGTTTCTAATCGGTCAATTTCTAAAAATCTTCACTGAAACCGCTTGGCCAACTGAACCGAAACTTGGTAGGAAGCATCTATTCCTCTATAAAGATTGCTCATTTTGTCCCAATCAGTTAACAAATATGGCAATTCTTGTTTCTGATTGGTTGATTTCTAAAAAATTTAAATAAGATAATTCTTGCCTAAACTGTTAAAAGAACGATAACTCTTGCCATAATCTCCCTTAGAAATTAACTAATGCTGATAAAGTGTAACATGTTTATTCTATACATTACAAGTAGGTATTCACATTTTAATATTCTTTTTAGCAAACCTTGCCAAAGGCAATTTGAGCTTTTGCCATCACTTGGTGTCCGTCGTCTGTCATCCGTTTACTTTTCACATTTTAATCTTCTCCTCTGAAAACCCTGTGCCAAATGAACTGAAACTTGGTAGGAAGCATCTATGGAAGGTCCTCTCTAAAGAGTGCACATTTTGTTATAATCCATTACCAAACATGGCCACCACAGGCAATTCTTGTTTCTGATTTGCCGATGTTTAAAAATCTTCTCCTCTGAAACCGCTTGGCCAAATGAACCGAAACTTGGTAGGAAGCATCTATGGAATGTCCTCTATGAAGATTGCTAATTTCGTCCCGATCGGTTAGCAAACATGTCTACCACCAAAACTTAATAGAAATCATCTATGGAATATCCTCTATGAAGATTGCTAATTTCGTCCCGATCGGTTAGCAAACATGGCTACCACATGCAATTCTTGTTAACATGGCTACCACCAAAACTTGGTAGGAAGCATCTATGGAATATCCTCTATGAAGATTGCTAATTTCGTCCCGATCGGTTATCAAACATGGCTACCACCAAAACTTGGTAGGAAGCATCTATGGAATATCCTCTATGAAGATTGCTAATTTCGTCCCGATCGGTTAGCACTCATGGCCACCACATGCAATTCTTGTTTCTGATTGGTCGATTTCTAAAAAATCTTCTGCTTTGAAACTGCTTAGCCATATGAACCGAAACTTGGTAGGAAGCATCTACATGTATGGAAGGTTCTGTATTAAGTTTCCTCAAGCAGAATGAAAGGTGAGCGACACAGGCTCAGCCCACTGAGCCTCTAGTTTGTAATTTACAAAGCTGGGCGCGAACCCACGCCGTATTGGTGATAGGCTTGTATGAGTTGTTAGGTAATCCAACTACCTAACTCGTTGAGCCACCCGTGCCCTTGGCATATTTGAAGATTGTAAATAAATGTTATATATTTAGGTCTATTAATTTTCTTGGTTAATAAAAAAAAAAAATCAACACAATTAAAACTGTGTTTAAGACATAAAATACTCTTAAACTCAGAGTAAACCACCATGTAAGCAAAAAAAAAAAGGAAAGAAATAAATATGGTGTATTTGACGAGTGTAAACAAATGTTATATATTTAGGTCTATTAATTGGATTGGTTAATTAAAGAAAGTCAACACACTTTAAACTGTGTCTAAGGCATAAAATACCCTTTAACCTCTACATAAGGTGAAAAAAAGAAATAAACAAATGTGGCAATTATTTGAAGATTGTATATTTAGAGCTATTAATTATCTCGTTTAATTATAAAATCTAAGGTATAATATACCCTTAAACCACCATGTAAGGCAAAAATAAGAAATAAATATAGTGTATTTTAAGAGTGTAAACAAATATTTAAAACTATTATTATCTCATTTAATTTGTTAAAAATCAACACAATTTAAACTGTGTCTAAAACATAAATACTATATCTATTTAACCACTATCAGACCATGTAAGGAGAAAACAGAAAAGAGATGTGGTGTATTTGTTGAGAGTAAACAAATGTTTTATATTTAGAACTACTAATTATCTCATTTAATTAAAAAATCAACACAATTTAAACTACACTTGTGTTAGTTCTATTTTTTTTTTTTTTTTTTTTTATAAATTATTGATAATTCTTTTCAATGTTTTTCTTGTATTGGTCGCCTGATACAAATTACTATGGGTAGAAAATATCAATAAACTGTAACGGTTTCATCATAAAAGCTACGAGATTCCCTTGAGATTTCTTAGCGCTGTCTCGTATCTATTTAATATTCATCTGGTATACCGAGTCTTGGGTAAAAATCAATACGGAACCAAAATCGTTTATAATGATCTTACTGATTGGGTAAAAGGCTTTCGTTGTGTATAGATTGGAGTCATATTGATTTTTCTTCCTAAAGATTCCTGGAGCTTAATTCCTTATATGGAAATCAATATGGCTGTTTGAACTGGAACTGTATCCCTGTTTTGTCCCATTGATGGGGAGATTGTTGTATAGATTTTTCTCCAATCGTGTATCGGACATTCTGATACAGGGCTAAGGCGACTGAAACTTTTATTATTGACGTCTGCGGAGGAATTTGGAAATTTTCATATCAAGACCAACGTTTCTTTTTTTTATTTTCCTTGTAAAAAGAACCATTAAGGAATATAGTAATTAGGATAATTTAGTAGAAAATTTTTATATTGGAATAAAAGTTTGAATATAACATATATTCTTGAAGTCTAAAGTTGTTTCATTTCTCATGATCAAGAAGCAACAATTGTGAATCCGTATTTAGAACTGTGGTGGCTGTGATATTATGGAATATATTTACTAATATATGAGAGGAATATAAAATAAATTTAAATTTTCTGATGAAATTTTTCAAATGTTTTAAAATTGTTTGGCTATTATTGTGATTAAAACTAGGAAATTTTTGAGTATGGATTGTTGAGTTAGTACAATACAAATATACTGAGTTGGGAAAAATCTGTTTTTGACGAATATACTTATAAGTTGGAGTTTATTGTTTATTGTTTAACTGTTCCCACCTCTTGAGGAAGAAATGAAAATGGAGAGGGGTAGGTAGAAATTATTATTTGATTATTTTTATAATTAGGCATACATTAAGGTAAATATTTACTGATAAATAATATTTTATGACAAATGTGTGACATAGTGAAAAAACATATGCTGCTGTCTTAGACCTTGTTATTTGATTATTTTTTAAATTAGGCATACATTAACGTAAATGTTTAGCATTAAATAATATGTATGACATATATGTCACGAGATGGAAAAACACATATGCTACTGTTTACATGTACTTGTAAATCCGTACTACAACATATATGTCACGTAATGAAAAAGCACATATGCTAGTACCAGAAGCAGATCCAGACATTTCCATAAGGGGGACGGGGCGGTTGATTTTTTTTTAGATAAAAAATCTGATTTCAAAACAATTTGTTTTTTAAGAAAAATCAAAAGATACTGAGGTGTAGTTCAAAGTGAAAATTACAAAACATGGTAAAAAGAAAAATGACAAGGACGAAATTAGAAATATTCTGTTAAAACAGTCTATAGCTTAGCTAAAAAAAAGGGAGACCCAGGTCTCCTGGCCCCCCTCTGGATCCGCTTATGGCTACATGTACATTGTACTTGTAAATTCGTACTAGGACATATATGTCAGGTAGTGAAAAAGGATATATATTACTGTCTAAACCGGACTCTGAATAAACCAGTATCCTGAATAAAACTGAATACTGAATAAACGAGAATACTGTATAAAACTGAATACTGAATAAACGAGAATACTGTATAAAACTGAATACTGAATAAACGAGAATACTGTATAAAACTGAATACTGAATAAACGAGAATACTGTATAAACCAAACTTATTACAAAGTCCCAATGTAGGATATCTTTGTCAATTTAACCTGTACAAACTAACCAAATACCTGTCAATTCCAAACACAAAACTTGATCCCTAGGAGGTTTGATTTAGACAGGTTTCATATGTATGTAATTGTGGACACAAGTTATGTCTGTAAATAAAAACACTATTTGTAAAACTATCAGAAAAACAATACATATTTGTACATATTGAAAATAAAAATGGTCTAAGCATATACCACTCAAGTATGATAGACACATGATGTACACATGTATGATAATAATGGCTATTGTTATGTTATGGTTATGGTGGTTAACGCTACTTTCAACAATATTTCATACAATCACAACCAGGGGGCCGTCGTGGCCATGATCGTATGGAAGTTGGATTTACAACTACCTATATATGTAATCAGTGCCTATCATCACTGATGTTTTGAGTTTGAATCTCGATCAGGACGAGGTGTACAACATTATGTGATAAAGTTTGTCAGTGACTTGTGACAGGTCGGTGGTTTTCTCTGGGTACTCCCGTTTTCCTCCACCAATAAAACTGACTGCCACGATATAGTTGAAATATTGTTAGAAGTGGCATTAAACACCATCAAATAAACAAACAAACAAATGACGACCCCTGTGTGATAATGAAATGTTTAAATTAGATACCCTCCTAACTGAATTTAGTACTGTTTGACTACTATTTTACCTATTTTTTCCAGTATTGTTATAAATACTGTTTTAGTGACAACCGGAACCTTTGAACCGTAATGGAAGCGAGAGGTTGGCGCCGTAAAATCTGACATGTGACATAAAGAAGAAAAACTTATTTATAGTACAGTAAAACCTCGTTATATCGCCACCATTTGTCCAGTCAGATTTTGGCATTATAAAGGGGTTTGGCGATAGGTCGAGGGAAATGCATTATAGAATCAATGGGGAAATTAGAAAAAGGGACACACAAAATTTATGGCGGTAAGCGAGGTGGCAAAAGAAATGAGGGGCATTATAACGAGGTTTTACTGTACTGTGAATTCATTTAATTTTGTGGATAATTATTTTCGTATTTTCAGAAAAAATTGTATTTTCGTGGATATGTATTTTCGTGGATATGTAAATTCGTGGATCCCCTTGTATAGTTAGTAGGTATTTATGGTGACAAATATTCATTGAATTCTAAATTTTGTGGTTTTACTATCCTAATCGGTGTATTCAAAATGTACTTATTTCGCTGAAGTTTACAAGTCTGTTTTATCTCTGTCACCAAATGTTATAATGTTAAATGTAGTTTATGTCAGTTTATCAGTCCTCCAAATGACAATTTGAATTTACTGGTCCAAATCAAATCCTTGAATTTATTTTTATATTGTTCTTAAAAAATCTGAAAAATTTACTGGTCCAAACAAAGTTCTACTGGTCAATGGCAGGAGGACCGGTTCTCATCGTGAAGACTGGTATATATGTCAATGTATGTATATCATGTAAATAACCGAAACAGCTATCTAAATTGTATAATTTGTGCCTGATCTGTTTGTCTTGTTTATGACAAATAAGTATGTTTAAACTAAATTATCCGCATAAATTGGTAAACTATGAATCCACAGACTGTAATTAAAATGTATGATATTTGCATAATGTCACCAGCCTAGGAGATTAGAACCGACATATAGAGATCATTGTCCGTCACTTTTGTGTTGTATGTAGTCTGTGTCATCATCAAAGTACCGTCAAACCTCTATATAAAGGACACTGAAGGGAACCTGACAGGCATTGTGAAAGGCCCGTAATTTATCATTTTGTCAAGGTTATGATGTAAGGATTTATGAAAATATTTTTCACCACTTACTGCATTTTTTCTGAGACTCAGAAACAAAATGTCCCCTATTATTTTCAATTTTAGACTTTATACAGGCTCTGTCCCCCAACTCTCTAAAAATAGAAACAAAAAGAACCCAATTTGAAAATGTGTAAAAAAAAATTCTAAGGGTACTTTATATTTTATTATTGTTGCTTCTGCATGATACAGAGGTCTATCTCTTGTAAGACCCCTCCTTCAAATGAAAAAGTTACCTTATCTTTAAGAAGGGGACTGCTTTTTCTGTAGATCTTGTACATGTATAATTTAGTTATAGAGACAATTTAGTAGTATTTTACTATCTCAGAGCATCTGAAATCTGGCCTGATAAGAGAGGTGACCTTTGGTGGGAGTGGCCTGATAAGAGGGATGACCTTTGGTGGGAGTGGCCTGATAAGAGGGGTGACCTTTGGTGGGAGTGGCCTGATAAGAGGGATGACCTTTGGTGGGAGTGGCCTTATAAGAGTGGTGACCTTTTGTGGGAGTGGCCTTATTAGGGATATGGCCTTTGGTGAGAGTGGCCTGATAAGAGTGGTGACCTTTGGTGGGAGTGGCCTGATAAGAGTGGTGACCTCTCTTGAGATTGACAATTTAGTAGCATTCTACTGTCTCAGTGTATCAGAAATATAGCCTGATGGGAGGGAACTTATAAGAGGGGTGACCTCTCTTCAGATGAACAATTTAGTAGTATTTTACTATCTCAGTGCTTCAGAAATATAGCCTGATGGGAGGGAATTTATAAGAGGGGTGACCTCTCTTCAGATGAACAATTTAGTAGCATTTTACAATCTCTGTGCATATGAAATCTGGTGTGATAAGAGGGCGACTACTATACCATGCTTGGCACTTGTTCAAACAAAATACTTCTAGTTATAAATTTTTATTCCCACCATTTGAAGAAAAAGTCAGACATTTTAATGAAAATGTATTTGTATTTTAAAGAGAGAGTAGGATATTTAAAAGAAAAAGTAAGGTATTTTGATAAAAAAAAATTAAGACATTTTGATGAAAATATATTGTATTAGACTGGGATGATTTAAAGAAACAGTAAGGTATTTTGATAAAAAAAAAAAAAAATTAAGACATTTTAATGAAAATGTATTGTATTTCAAAGAGAGAATAGGATATTTAAAAGAAAAAGTAAGGTATTTTGATTAAAAAAAAAGTAAGACATTTTGTATTGTATTTTTTTTATATATTGCTTTCCATTCATATATAATCATCCAAATATATACTTGATAGAAAAAAAAAATGTGTGGGCATGTAATTATCTTCTTCTTCGTCGAATCTACATGAAATGTCATAAACCTGGCAAAAGTAAAATGGGAAAATATTAATAATATCAAATTTCATAGAACTTCATTAGACAGAAATTCACTAATATCAAAATATTAGAACAGTGTCTCAGATTATTATGTTTATGTGTATGAGGCTTAAAAACAGGAACAAAGGCAAGGTTTCTTTACAGGGCCTTTAATTCCCCAGTTTTACACAGAATTCACATACACTTTTGAATTTCAGATATTGCATTATTACTGCATGTATGGTGTTTATCCTGCAGAAAATCAAATTTAATCCATTGGTGGTTGTATTTTGAATGAAATAATAAAATGATACTATTATCCCTTGATTGCCCCTTTTGATATTTTCTTGTCAACAGGAAGTAAACTGATTTATAACTAGTTTCACAAAGCTCAACAGGTAAAACATGTGAAAGGGGGGTACCAGAAAAGCTATATTTCTGTATTTTGGTCAATGACTGTATGTAACAAACAATTTTCCATTCAATGCAAATAGAACAAGTGCAGAATAAAACAAAATATGTCAATTCACTCATAAAAAATACAAAATGTAATAAACATTTTTTCTGGGTTTTTTTAAGAGAATTTAGAAATAATGTATTCTTTGTGTTTCTGCTATAACTACATTTTAAGTGAACAATTTTAACTTCAATATGTTTTCTTGCTCCTAAAGACATTTTAATTATTTCAATCTTTTGACTTTGAGCGTACATGATGAAGGTTATTTCAATCTTTTGACTTTGAGCGTACATGATAAAGGTTATTCCAATCTTTTGACTTTGAGTGTACATGATGAAGGTTATTCCAATCTTTTGACTTTGAGCGTACATGATGAAGGTTATTCCAATCTTTTGACTTTTAGCGTACATGATGAAGGTTATTCCAATCTTTTGACTATGAGCGTACCTGATGAAGGTTATTCCAATCTTTTGACTATGAGTGTACCTGATGATGGTTATTCCAATCTTTTGACTATGAGTGTACCTAATGAGGGTTATTTCAATCTTTTGACTGAACGTACCTGATGAAGGTTATTCCAATCTTTTGACTTTGAGCGTACCTGATGATGGTTATTCCAATCTTTTGACTATGAGCGTACCTGATGATGGTTATTACAATCTTTTGACTATGAACGTACTTGATGATGGTTATTCCAATCTTTTGACTATGAGCGTACCTGATGATGGTTATTCCAATCTTTTGACTATGAGCGTACCTGATGATGGTTATTCCAATCTTTTGACTATGAACGTACCTGATGATGGTTATTTCAATCTTTTGACTATGAACGTACCTGATGATGGTTATTCCAATCTTTTGACTGTGAGCGTACCTGATGATGGTTATTCCAATCTTTTGACTATGAATGTACATTTGTACCTGATGATGGTTATTTCAATCTTTTGACTATGAGCGTACCTGATGATGGTTATTCCAATCTTTTGACTATGAGCGTACCTGATGATGGTTATTCCAATCTTTTGACTGAGCGTACCTGATGAAGGTTATTCCAATCTTTTGACTATGAGCGTACCTGATGATGGTTATTCAAGAAATGTGTCGAGCACACTAAATTAAATATAGATCTTATAGGAGATGTCCAAAACTCTACCATCATTTAGCTGAAAAATTGCTGAATTGGTGTTAAAAAACAATCACTCACTCACTCACTCACTCCCAAAACTCTTCTCTCCTTATAAACTACATAATTGATTTTCATAAATGGTCATGGATTATGCTATTTTTATCAATAAGTGCATGCAGCTTTTTTTGGTGCAGATTATTATCATCAAATAATTAGCCCCCCCCCCTCCCCCTTTTACTCCCTCAAAAAAGTGGACCATTTTTAGCCTCATTGTATATTTTATAATAGTACTATTCTTGTTTTCCACCTGCACAGACAGACTGTCTTTGTTTTCATTCCAATTCCAATATCTTCTTTTTTTATTAATGACTGAATTCTAATGTAAAAATAAATCAATACGGATAAAGAATCGAGCAGATATATAATAATGTCAATCCTTCCCTAACACGTAATTATGTTCTCAAAAGTCGAGGGTCATAACGCAAATTTCAAAAGACTTGATTATCGATATCAAGCCTGATCATCACCTGACATGAACTCTCCATTATCACAGGAGTAGAAAGGATTTGTCGTGGTTCTTGAATCGTGAATGGGAGGTTTTGAAATTCAATGTAAAATTTATTGGAAATCTGTTGATCAATACTCGTTGACAAGAAGATTACGGTGTGTAAACTTGTTTTAATGTTGGTTGTTTAGAGGGTATTAATGTATGTTGTTTAGGGGGTATTAATGTCATTCTCTATCCAGAGTTGTCGTTCCTGCTACGCTACACAACATCTCTGTCAACGCTCAATTTACAAGATTCTTGTAAAACTTAGAAACAGTAAGAAAAATGTACTTAAAATTGTTTTAATTATTGTAAATATCAATAAAGACGAAAATAAATCACTCATTTCAAATCAATTCTCTCTTAAAAATGATTTTACCCCCCACTTCTTGGAGAACTATTTTGCGGAGGTAAAAATTAAAAAGTTAAAAACGATCACAAATAATTTTTAAGAGAGAATTAATTTGAAATGAGTGATTTATTTTCATCTTTATTGATATTTACAATAATTAAAACAATTTTAAGTCGATTTTTTTTACTGTTTCTAAATTTTACAAAACTCTTGTGTAATGAGCGTTGACAGAGATGTTGTGTAGCGTAGCAGGAACGACAACTCTGGATAGAGAATGGTATTAATGTATGTTGTTTATAGGGTATTAATGTTGGTTGTTTAGAGGGTATTAATTTATGTTGTTTAGAGGGTATTAATGTTTGTTGTTTAGAGGGTATTAATGTATGTTGTTTAGGGGGTATTAATGTATGTTGTTTAGGGGGTATTAATGTATGTTGTTTAGAGGGTATTAATGTATGTTGTTTATAGGGTATTAATGTATGTTGTTTAGAGGGTATTAATTTATGTTGTTTAGGGGGTATTAATGTATGTTGTTTAGAGGGTATTAATGTTTGTTGTTTATAGGGTACTAAATGATTTTCTATTTTACTAATGATATTGGGGAGAAAATGAAATTGGACGAATAGATTGGTTTTAGCAAGATCAAATGACATCGGAGTAATTTCCCCCACGTTTTCAGAGCTAAATATCTCTTGAAATCAGAGAATCCTTAAATGTTCTAATGAAATTGAAATGAGAGTTCAACGTTATTAAAAAGTAGTGCTTGAGATTTGTTAGCTTCTTTGCCTTTGGATGAAAGTATTAAAAAAACCATTTGATTTATCCAATACTACAATAAGAGATACCAAATATATTTTAACCTGTTTGATAATTTAAACCATAAAATTCAAGTACTGGCAATTATTTTCTTGCCACAAATGAACATTCACTTCTTCAGATTGCTTTCAAATTTATGCAGATTTACTAGCAATGTGTACTAACACCAATGCTAAAGATTTTAATTTATTTGTCTAAAGAGGTATCACAAATCCTTAAACAGCATTTTTAATGTAGCAAGCTTGTATCGCCTCAATGTGAGTTATTGAGGCCATCATAGCTTCTTTCAAAGGATAGTTGGAGTCTCATTTACCAGCACCTATATAACCACTGCAGGGGCGGATCCAGGGAGGGCGCACCCGGCACGCGCCCCCCCTAAAATTGGTAAAAATATGATTTTTTTGTGTAAAATCGTGATTTTTCACACGAAATACCCTAAAAAATTTTGCGCCTCGCTGTGCTCGGCGTGATTATTTTAAATGCGCCCCACCCCCTAACTTGAAATCCTGGATCCGCCCCTGCACTGAATGTTTTAAGTTTTATCATATATGGTAATTCGTAAAGTTATATTATTCAATAAATTGCTTAAGGTCGAGGATAGTCCCTAGGTTCTCCTGTTTCCTCTAGCAATAAAGTTGACTTGTCATGATATAATTGAAATATTGTTGAAAATGGCATTAAACACCATAACCCCTAACCCTTATATAAAGCAAATTAACAGTTATGTGGTAAATTTATATTAGCAATACAATATACCGATTGATATAAATTCAGAGATTTCTTCTTCTTCGGTAATTCAACTGGCTTCAGCTTTTTTCCCTCTGGAAAAAAAAATGCAAACCTTGCAAGACATGATCAAAACATGTCAAAAATGGACTGTTTTAAGGGGGCGTAGATAATTTCTGCTATTTTTCATTGATTTTCAGTTATGTTTATTTTCTAACCAGAATTATCCCTGTCAATTTGAAGATGCCTCGTTTATGAAGTTTTATGTTTGTCTTTCATCATAGAATTAAAGGCTAAAAACATCATGACAAATACCAATTAAATGTCATATTAGCTCAATAATCGTCCTTGCTTTAATTACTCTATTTCTATTGGCTAATATATTAATGGAGTGTAAATTGGCAGTAATCGTTACTTTCAGCGTCAATTCAATTTTCCGTTAACCCAATATCATTTCTTCTAGACTTAGTGTGGGAGGACAAGCCTGAATAGTTTATATCAAACTGACCAGTTAAATCTCCTGACTATGGGAAGATGTCTGAAAAACATGGTCAATAATAATAACCTACATTTTACATAATTAAGATAAATCATTGAATGCTGTATAAATAGCAAAATAAGTTTGATATACAGTTGAACCTGCCCATGTGGTCACCTCTGTTAAGCAGTCACCTGTATTAAAAGGTCACCTTTTTTTTGTCTTGTCTTAGAAAATTTTATATGATTTGAACCTCTTATAAGAGGTCACCTGTCTTAAAAGGCCACTTTTTGTTGATGCCAAGGGTGACCTCTTAATACAGGTTTGACTGTAATTAAAATATTAGAAGATTGTGGTCAATTTTCACCTCTGAGTCTTTTATACTATATAAATAACACTTGTTAAATTTTAATACACAGTTGAACCTGGTCATGTTGTCACCTGTATTATAAGGTCACCATTTTCTTGTCCTGTCATAGAAAATTTCATGTGCATTTAATCACCTTTCTGAGAGGAACACTTTTTCTTTGTCCTAAATGGTCAGCTTAAGTAGTGAGTTCGAATTCCGCTCATGGAGAGGTGTACGAGATGGTTTTCTCTGGGTTATCTGGTTTCCTCTACCACTAAAATGACCGCCACGATATAACTAAAATATTGTTGAAAGTGGCATTAAACACCATAACCTGATAACCCTTAAAAAAGGTTTGACTGTATTAATCAATAGTAGCTCCAATTAATCTTGGCATCATTGAGTGAGTGATTGTTGTTTAACACCAACTTAGCAATTTTTCAGCTATATCATGGCGAGAACAAGTTTATTTTCAATGAGATGATGATGAGGTCCACTTTGTACTAGACCAACACACTTAGTTGGATTTTTATAGTGATATCTCACTTAAAAAACAACAGTCCTTGGGAAGACATGTGGCGTCATTGAAAACCCTTCATTTCTATATATAAATTGTATGTATATTTCATCACCCCAGAAATTGATTTTGACTAAGTTTGTTATTCAGCGTAGCCCACATTTTGTACCAAATTAACCCAAGTTTCCTAAGATAAAACGTCAGCATTTCCAAGTTAACAAATTAATGAATTATTCAAGAATCAATTTTCTACAGGTAAAAACTCAGGTAAATATCTACCTTGATAATTTACTTGTGATGTAACACGATTGATGTTTATTACCATTATCATCAACAGGCTTTTGATGTCGGTTCGGTTCGGTTCGTTGGGAGTGGTAGTTGTGATGAATTTGTGATGGTTCTTGGAGGTTAATTTGGTGGGTTTTTAATTGAATGAAGTGATACATTGTTTACAATGAATTCTATTTGAACAAATTCTGTATTTTTTTAAAGATGTTAAAAAAAGTTATTGTTAAATGGTATGAGAAATTTGACTGTCACTACAAATAAAACATCAAATATTGTTGAAAGTGGTATTAAACACCATAAACCAAACCAATAAACTAAGTTACCAGTACAGTATTGTGTAGTCTCCACCTTATAGTACACCCTTTCTATAATGAAAAAAATTATCTTATAAGAGTGGTGGTCTCTCTTGGGAAGGGGCAGGGGCAGTTTACTAGTATTTTACTATCTCTGTGCATCTTAAACATGGCCTGATAAGAGGGTTGGCCATTGGTGAGAGCAGACTGCTAAGAGGGCATCATCGGCAGCCAAGGGTTACGATCCGCTCCTCTCCTCTCCACCCTTGAAAGATTAAGTCAGAATTTTGTATTTCCCACGTATCGCCCTCTAGCGGATTTATGAAGGTCAGCCCATTTGCATTACATCATTATCAACCAATGAGAACGGTTGTACTATTATGTGTTCGACTGTGACTTCAGTTAATTGAGCAAATACTTTAAAAGTTTCTGTAAATATCGTTCTTCTGTGTTTGGGGTGCAAAGATGCATGACAAAGTCTACAGTTTTCACCACATGTCGCCATTGTTTACATTTTTCTTTCTCTACATGTGATCTTTGCGTGATCTTTTGTTAGATGCATTTTGATTGGACGCAGCCACCCACAGCTGCATCGAATAGAAAAATAAACCGTGAGGACTCGAAATTCCAACTTAATCTGCTAAGGGTGGAGAGAAGAGGAGCGGATCGTAACCCTTGGCTAGCGAAGATGCTAAGAGGGGGGCTATTGTGTATTTTTATATTTGGTATTTGATGTGTCCCTTCTCATCTCTGGGCCATTTGTCTTAAATTGTTTATTTTCCTAACAAATGGTCTGAGAAATTTGTCTGATGTCGAATCAAATTTACTAACCAGTATATTTGTAGACTGGTACAATAGTCCTGCTCTTATGAGGACACCCTTCTTATAAGGACACTTTTTGATTACAGAATGGGTGGTCTTATATAAGAGGGGGAGGGGGACTACTATATTTGGAATTTAAGAGGACTCTGCCCATCTCTGGGTTATTTTTTCCTCAAGTTTGTTATGAGATATAACTGACACTTCAATGGTTTTCTGGGTGTACTAACTCTTCCTTCCTCCACTGGGGGTTATTGTGATCTCGCTTGTATGGTAGTTGGTTTTACAACTACCTATGCAATCAGTGACTAATCATCACTAAAGTTGTGAGTTCGAATCTCACTCATGGCAAGGTGTACTCGATACAACGTTATGTGATAAAGTTTGTCAGTGCACGTGACTTGCAGCAGGTTTGTGATTTATCCCCGGTTTCCTCCCAACAAAAAAACTTGCCGCCATGAAATATTAACACCATAACCATGTCCCCTTTAAAGGGATATTGTCTACGATTTTTTGAAAAATTTTAACTGTCCATAAATGATTTGTTTAAGCTATCATTAAACAGTTATGCTACAAAATATACGATTGGTGTTCTTTTTTTTTGACAAAAAAAGACCCAAAACAATCGTTATCGAAATTATTGTTCGGATGACAGAAATTCAAAGTGAAAGTAAAAGTAAAAACGGAAGTTTGGAATTCTCGGGGGTTTAGCTTTGAAGTAAGGAAAATACTGTTAAGATTCAAACACTTCATGATTGTCACGCTTGTTTAATGTTGTTTGAATCTTAACGTTTCGTAGCGTATTCGCCAATAATTCTGTGTTTAATCTTCATTTTATGAAGGTCAGTACGAAAACAACAATAATTTTGGGTATGAAAAAATACAAATGTGGTGTACAATATACCTTTAATAGTAAACAAATCATGGATTAAATAGAGAATCATCATCATAAAACTTTGAGTATTATTTTTGAACTCGTACTGAAAAAGCAACCAATCAAAAAACTGTATCCATTATTATAAAGTATTCTGATTGGACATTTGTGGAGTACAGTGTGAGTACAAAACTCACACTTGAAAATTGTATGATCGGAAGAACTTGTTTCACCTTTATAGAACTTCTTTTGAACATGATTTCTTTTGTACTCAAACCAAAAAATCAACCAGTTACTGAAATTTTTTATGACCGTGTATGGCCTCCAGTAATCAATACAAACAGAATAAATATTACAGTCAACCTGTTTAATTCCTTGAGTGTTGTATTACATCAACGATCGTCAAATAAATATTGGCAAAACTCCTAAAACACAAATTTCCATCAAGCCCCACAGGACGCCATTAACATTAGCATTTAAGACTATAGTGGTAGATTCTGACTTTACAACAATGGAAGCTATTGACTTTTCATAATCTCTGTAGAAGTCTGGGTAAGCGTGCTAAAAAAACTTGATGCCAAAAAAAAAATTTTTGCTACCCTTGCGGCACTCTTGTTATCGGCCGATATACGAGTACAACCATCAAAGATGTACAATGAAATCTGTAACATTTGTTAGGGAACAACCATTTATTCTATGTTTATATATGATAAAAATATGTGTGTCACCAAATTTTACAAAGGGCTGTCGTGGCCGCGATCGTATGGTAGTGGGATCACTGCCTATCACCACTAATTGTTTTCTCCGGTTACTCCGGTTTCCTCCATCAATAAAACTGACCGCCACAGTATAACTGAAATATTGTCGAAAGTGGCGTTAAACATCAAACCCCCCTCCCCAATCCCCCTAATAATAATATAATGAAATTGGCAACAACCATTTAACTTTAAGGGGGGGTCTATGTTTATATCTGAAAAATTAATGTGTGTCACCAAATTTTATAGAAATAAAAAGACTTGACATGTAAAATGTAAAAAATAAATAATATGAACCTGTACTTTTCAACAAAACATTTTTGGTAAGAATTGGGGAGAAAAATGACTGATTATTTATGTCCATTCATATTTGTTGTGTGTAAAATAAAATTTTCTGGCTGAGGTGAAAAAACATAGCCCCCCGCCCCACCCTCCCCAAAGTTAAATGGTTGGTCCCTTATTAACATTATCAGAAACTAACATGTAACAATAGAAATTAATTATTTAGATATGCAGCATATAGAAAAGATTATTGTTTTAATATTTGAGCGTAGCAAGATTGATCACTCCTACATCAGGGCATGCCCTAAAGCCAAGGTGAATGTGATAAGCTCAAATAATTACTAGTAATCTTAATATAATTATTTCCTTTGAGGTTAAGTTCTGAGCAACATGGAATACATCAGATTTTTGTCCTAAATGACATGTGACAGTAAGGAATAAAATCTGATGATTAATACAAAGGTGTAAATCTCCTAATAACACCTGCAGGAAATATATAACATCTGCCTTTAGAATAAATAGACCATTTGTACATTTCTAAAATTACACAGCAGTCAAACCTACCCATGAGGCCACCTCTATTAAGAAGTCACCTGTATCACAGTATGAAAAGGTTACCTTTTTCTTGTAGGAATATAATATAACATCTGCCTTTAGAATAAATAGACCATTTGTTTATTTTTGACTTATTCTAAAAATACTCTTGTTTTCTCCATCAATAAAACTGACAGCCATGATATAACTGAAATATTGTTGAAAGTGGCATTAAACACATGTGACCCTAACCCTAAATCAGTTGGTAATATTGGTTTATTTTTTATGTACAGTCAGGCAGGTTTTGCCCATACGGTCACCTCTATTAAGAAGTCACCTGTATTAAAAGGTCACTGTTTTCTTCTCATGTCATAGAAATTTTCATACAAGTTTAACCTCTTTTAAGAGGTAACCTGTCCTATAAGGCCACATTTTCTTTGTCCCAAAGGTGACCTCTTATTACAGGTTTTACTTAATGAAAAAAAAGTTTAAACAGCGATGTTCATCAATTCCTCCAATATCAACAAAACAAACAATCACCTCTCATCTTAACTGAAGTTACTGAACACTAAAAAGACCATGACAAGCCTTCATAATGCATAAACATGAGGTGGGTTTTCAACACTTATTATCCCCTCACCAACGAATTTGCGAAGGGATATAGTAATGCTACAGTCCGTCCTACCGTAACATCCTTGTGAACACTCTAGAATCAACATCCTTTGATAGATTTTGACCAAACTTAGTACATAATTAGTACTTAAGAGAATCTGAAACCCTATTGATTTTCAAGGTCATAGATCAAAGGTCAAGGTCACCGGATCAAATTTTTAGGCGAGGGGATACCCCACGCTTTGCATTGCCCTTGTTATTTGATTAGTTTGGACTTACAGATTATCATATCAGGACACATCCCCAAAAATAAGTTTTAATCCTACACTGGCTCTATGATATTTTAGCAGTGAAAATGTATTGACTGGATAATTTTTTGTTATATACAGTCACTGACCAAAATATAGCTTTTCTGGTATCTGATTCATGTAGAGTGAATAGTAAAGAAATGGTAACAGTATAAACACAGACTTCTTTTTCAGACAATTTGAGAGTTGTTTTGGAGTTTTTGACATTGCAGGATAAACACAATTTATGTACATGTACATCTACATCGTCGGTAAAAATCAAAGTTATTTTCACTTGTTGCGAAACAGTCCAGACTCCTGAAAAGCTTGCTCGTTACAGGTTTGCTTTTCTTCATGTTTCTAAATCTTGTACAAATAAATTTTTATATTTGCCGACAATGTATATAAATTTCCTACATAGTCCTACCTTTTTTCCTTAATAGGTGAACTATTTAACTACTGACCTATTTTTCCATTTTTGCAATATTTTGTTTTTGTTTTTTATGATTACTTGTAATTTCCATTTATCAAATTTTCAATATTTTTTTGCAGGACCAATTTTATTTGCGGGTAATTATGACACTAGAACGAAATGTTCCGCCTGACTTTCCTACAAGGATTATGACATCTAGAAGTACTCCTGATAATCTAAAGGGCCAAGATGTTCCTATCTACAGCAAACATACACCAACGACACTCAACGTACTCACAAACAGTGATGACTTTGAGTTTGGCAATAGGTAATATTTATATCATTTTATTACTCAAATCAACTCAACTCAATACTTATTGTCTTTAAGCTACATTTTGTAATACAAGTTGGTGACAAATAAAATTCATAGCATGTCATGTATCTCAGAGATGAAATACTAAATTGTAAATGTATATATGTACATTTTTGTATATAACAAGAAAGAAATAGTCTAGAATTACTATCAATATCTCAGCTGATTGAGTTTTTCCTGTAGTACCCGAGGGTATCATCTGCCCAGTAATCAGTATTAAATAGTCTAGAATTACTATCAATATCTCAGCTGATTGAGTTTTTCCTGTAGTACCCGAGGATATCATCTGCCCAGTAATCAGTATTAAATAGTCTAGAATTACTATCAATATCTCAGCTGATTGAGTTTTTCCTGTAG
>MJUT01005958.1:607430-642277 GCA_002080005.1 Gigantidas platifrons
AAAAATTAAAATCTTTTTAGACATTTTGGGAAAAACCTAATATTCTGCAGTAGACATTTTGGGCATGGACCTGTTAATCTGTGGTTCATTTGCTTCGTTTTGGTTTCTACAAAAAATAAAGAATGTTGTCTAGAAAAAAAGAAACAACAACCCAAAGTAGAACAAAATTTGATATCATTGATCTTATGCACATTTTTTTTTTATTTTAAACTTAAGCAATCTACAGATCAATTTACACCAGTATTGTCCACAACACTGGTACAAAATGTACTATTGAAAAGTTTTTCATATTATCTGTATTGTAATGATTGGACATCTATTTATGCTTGTGTGTTATTACTACAGGTAAAGTATAGAATTGGTTGTTGCTAAATATTGTCTTTGTTTTAGTTTAAGTAGACAGATTTTTATTTCAGATTAAACTTAAGTGGTTTTATTGTGTTTGATAATAAAATATTGTAAATGGCATATTTAGATTTTGTTAATTTTGGTTTGTTTCAAGTATATATATATAACAAAGGGAAATAACTCATTTTTATATCAACTTACGAAGTTGAAAAATACGATGTCAAACTTTTGTTTTCCTTTGCCACTTTCTTTGCATTTGCAAAATGACGCCATATGAGCGACAAAAGAAATGAAAACACAGATAAAAAGGGCACTTGTGTTTACGAAAAAGACATCCACGTTAGTCACAAAGGGTAGGGTGCTGTTACAAATAGAGAAAAAGGGCAGGGCGTCACTCGGACAAGGGCTAGCGAGAACACTGTCATTCTATAAACTACGCATTCTGGTAGCCATAACTGATGTTCCTTTGAGTTAGAAACATTTCAGTTGAACAGGTAACAGAAAAACGATCACGATACAAATGGACAAACGACAGTTTAGGGATACAGGGCTACTGGAATTTTTAATAGCCAGCTGGGCTATCTTTCTACGTTTTCAAGTCGCCCAGGTGACATTTTGGTTGCCATGGGCGACTGGGCGACCGCTAATTTGGACCCCTGGGAATAAAGTACAGTGATAACTTCGTTCGGTCTGTTTAAGGTTTTTCATTGCAAATATAACACAACCGGACACTATTATGTCTTACACTTGTACTTAGCCAAGAAAATGAGCAGTCATGTATTTGTGTGTGACAGTGTTACATTTATATATTTTGATATACCAAATGTACCCAATGCACACTCAATAAATTGTTTACAAAAATTGTTAGTTGGAATGATGGAAACAAGAATTTATTCTGTCAAACCTGTATTCAGAGGTCACTTTTGGGACAAAGAAAAAGTGGTCTTTGTCTTATAAGACAGGTAAAAGAGGTTAAAAAAAATGACCTCCTTTTTCACCAACGTCAAACAACTTTTTTACAGGCATTTATCGCGGTTGTAGTAGCATTTATATAATATATTTATGAAATACATTTAAAATACTGCCAAGACACTATAAATCGACAATTTAATTCAACAATGGAAGACAATTTTGCGGGAAAAACGGTGTGTAGCTCGTCTTACCCTGGAGCCGGGGTAAGATAGAAAAATCTTTTTCACCTAAATTAATGGGCTACTTTATCCAAGGGGTGAGAAAAAGTGGTCTTTGTCTTATAAGACAGGTAAAAGAGGTTCAATTCATATGAACTTTTCTATTACAAGACAAGAAAAGGATGATCTTTTAATACAGGGACTGCTTAGTAGAGGTGACCATGTGGGCTGGTTTGACTGTTTATTTCATGACACTTTCTGATAGCTTTCCATTATAAACTGATGGGGAAATTAACATTGTATATTTTGGTGCCAAGCTGTAAATGTTTTTATTTTATTTTTAATGGAATATTATGTATTGGTAATTGCAAGCCTTTTGTATCGATCAATAATACTACTGTATACTCATCACTGACTCAGATTTTCACAGGTATTTCACAACATAATATAGGTACATCTTTGATATACATTATGATGATAATGATTCTGTGAGGTCAAGAACACAGGTGACTCAGACTAAGATCAGTCATGTCAATGTTTATAAGATGCTTGATTGACACTAATCAGTGTTGACAAATAGAATGGTGTATTTATTGATTGTGTGTTAATAGAATGATTTAGCAGCATTATAGGGATATAGCAGAGTAAACAATAACAAATCTTATATAAAAACACAACTTTTGAGGAGGTGGAGGGTCTTCAGGTTACAGTCATCGAAATGAAAATTTGAATTTACTGGTCTGAATCAAATTCTTGAATTTATTTTTATAGTCAGTTCTAAATTAAGAACTGATAAAATTTACTGGTACGATCAAAGTTTTACTGGTCTTTGGCCAGAAGACCGGTGCTCATCGTAAGGACTGATGTTAAAATACATATAGACACAACAGTTTTTCTTTCATATATCAAATTCAATGTTACAAGAAATTTGAGTGTCTTATAGAGAGATAAAAATTTCTGTGATTTAATTTGTATTTGATTTGTTTAGAGGTCAAATGCAATGTACCCAAGTAATATAGCCCACCGTCTCATTTAGAGCAATGTCTGCTTCTGTTCCTCTGACTATAGAAGAAAGTTTGCTGATTGACATTACAAGGTCAGAGTTCGACACCAGAGTCGTACTGATATGCTGTGACAATAATCACCTGTTTATTGACAGATACATAAGGAGGTCGGGGCCGTTGTGTTTGTGATTGTATGGTAGTTGGATTTATGACTACCTATGCAATCAGTCCCTATCACCACTAACGTTTTGAGTTCTAATCCCGCTCATGGCGAGGTGTACTCGATACAGAGGTTTATTATACAGGTGAATATTTTCAAAGCTAGTACATCGGCACGACTGGTAGTTGCAGAGCAGTATTTCTTCTGGTTTATGGTCTATTTTGTCTATGGTCACAAACAATCAAAAAACAAAATAAAACATAAGAGCTACAGTTCTACAGCTACACAACAATCACCTGTATAATAAAGCTCTGTACTTAATGAGGCAGGTATAGACCAAGATCAGAGGTTTATTAACTTACAAGTTGTTTCAATCCTACTGATTTACTAGCTTTGACAATAATCACCTGTAAAATAAACCTCTGTACTTAATGAGGCATGTAAATAACGAGGTCAGAGGTTAATTGACATCAGAGTCATGCTGAATGAGGCAGGTATGGTTTATTAACTTACAAGTTGTTTCAATCCTACTGATTTACTATCTTTGACAATAATCACCTGTAAAATAAACACTGTATGAAATGAGGCATGTAAATAACGAGGTCAGAGGTTAATTGACATCAGAGTCATGCTGAATGAGGCAGGTATGGTTTATTAACTTACAAGAGTTGTTCCAATCTTCCAATCCTGCTGATGTACTATCTTTGACAATAATCACCTGTTAAACCTGATTCATCTAGTATTGATGATTCAGTGACACAAATAGATTTACTATCAATGTAGTTGTAGTAAGTTTGTCTGTTGACTCAGCAGCAGTTAATTAACTACAAATAATCTTTAACATTATTAATAAGAGATAATCATCTGCAGTGCCAACCTTAATGTGAGGTGTTAGATTTTAGAGTCAATAACCAAAAACATGACATGATTACAAATGTGTATTTGAACATTGAAAAAAAAAACAACATTTACCACTAGGGACCGACAATAACTTTTTGGGATGGGGGACTTTTTTTCCCCAGAGCCAGAAGAATGTGTACAAATGTGTATTTGAACATTAAAAAACATTCACCATTAGGGACTAACAATTTATCTTTTAGGGATGGGGTGGGTGGTGCTGTTTTTCCCCACAGCCAGAAAAAAAATTTCACACAAAACAAAATTCATACTTTTTTTTACATGGAAAATCACTAAATTTTCTTTAAATTTTTACCAACATTTATTGTTGAAAACTGTAGGGTCAATTTTTTTTTTTTTTTTTTTTGTGTGTGCATATTTCAGATCAAGATATTTATTCTATAAAATTAGGCAACTAAATTAAAAAGTAACATTGACCCTCCCCCACCTCCTAGTTAAATCGTCATTGCCTTGTATGAATTTTTTTTACACACCCCAATTAGTTGCTATGAAAGTTGACATCTTGACGGACCACTTTTTATTTACTAACAACATTTCTTTACTGATTACACTTGGAGAACCTTCCTCAGCATGTAGCAAGACCAGTTCACATTGATTGCTACTCATTTTGAACCACCCCCCCCGAAAAAAAATTTTCCTTCATTTTAGGATGACCATCTTTATTTTCATTATCGTTGGTTTTCTCCGGTTTCGACCACCAATAAAACTGAACACCATGATATAACAGAAATATTGTTGAAAGTGGCACTAAATACCATAACCCTAACATCTATTGTCATAAAGCTAATACTAACATTGTTACAGAGAAGATCTATATATTATGATATACATAAAAAACAGGTTTATTTAGCATGTTTTTGAGAGAACAAAAAAGATACATAAGAATTATGTAGATTCTTCTTCTGCTAACAGTAGATTGCGATATTTCTCCATTTGAATTTAATTTAATCCAATAAGATTTTTAAATTGATTCCATTTTTAATATTTTTTTTATAAAAACCAATTTTTCCGTAAGAAAATACTGGGTTTTGTTAATTGCTGTTTGATCTTAATCAGATAATCTATGTACACACATGTACCGGTACCCTAGCCGCCACGATGGGATGTATGTTTTTTGGCAAAGTTCCAATAATCTGTCTTCATGATGAAGTTGTACTGACACACTGTTTTCTTCATTTCATGTCTTGTATTGCAGTAGAAAACAGGATGGACTTTAATCTAATGTTATTTTTGTTTTTGATGAATATTATTTTCTACATGGATTTAACTCTGTTGTAAACAAAATGGTTCGGTGAGTATTGAAGTCTTGAGAAGGAACATTTTAAAACAATATAATTCTCAAATACTGAGGATTTTTTTTTTTTTGCCCTTTGCATGTATGGTCTATATTTTATCAGAGATGACAAATTTGTTTAACATTAGTTCATATTCAAACACTAATTATTTATTCTCTTTAAAATAATGCAAGTTTGTGACAAACAAACAATCAAAAAATTATTTTTTTAAAAATTAATTAGGAAGGATACACATTGTAAAGCATTGTGTAATAAAGTTTGTCAGTGACTTGTGACAGGTACTTCAGTTTCCTCCAACAATAAAATTGACCACCACGATATATCTGAAATATTGTTAAAGTAGTACCATAACCCAACACACATTATAAAGTGACATTATTAAATACAATGGTGCCATAGGCAAACTTGTTTTAACAATTTGTCTACCAATTATCATAGATTGATTGAATTAAGGTACAGTTAACTAATGGACAGGTACCCATGTTGTAGACTGTTTTTTTTTTCAATCCACCAATGAAATCCTGATTTCTATTGTGGATTATGCAATTCCACTATGAATTGTTTTGTTTTAATTTGTTTGGTTTGTTTTTGTTTTGTTTTTGTTCTTTTTATTTTCATTTCTTTGTTGGGGGGTGGGGGAGGGGGGGAGAGGGCAGTACATACTATGTTTTATTCGATTATTTTTAATAAACCTTTCTTATTACACACTATAAGATTTTATTGAAAATAGAATGGAAATAGGAAAAATACTTATGTGATATGTAACAGCTATTTTTGTTCAACTTGAGAGTTAACTTCTGCAGCATGGGATGAAATTGGGTGAGAATTTTTTCTTAAATATTTCATTAACAATACTACAATAAACTATTGTTGCGTTAAAGGATAATTACTTTTGAGAAGGCCCCTAAGTGCTGATGTTGAAATTTTAACATGCTTCAGCAGACATCAAATAGATCATTTCTTTTGAGAAGTCCCTAAGTGCTGCTGCTGAAATATCATATCAAAAGAATACTTACAAAATCTAGACAAGCTTAATTTCGTAACGAAAAACAAACAAAAACATCCCTTTCATACCATTTGTGAATTTGCAGTTTTTTGGTTTTGTTCCCATATCAGTTTTTCTTCAGAACCTAAAACAATAACGCTGCTAAAAAACATGGTTTAGAAATCATGTACAATCTCTTTGAGAAGACCCCCTAAGTGCTGCTGTTGAGATATTAACATGCTTCAGCAGACGGTCAAATGGATCATTTCAACACCTGCAATTTCTTAACAAATTAAATTTGTAAGGAGACATACAAAAACATTTCTAATTTTGTGGTTTTGTTCACATTTCAAGTAATCTTCAGAAAACCAGAAACCTAAAACAATAACATGTACACTGCTAAAAAAACATGATTTAGAAATCATGTACAATCTCTTTGAGAAGACCCCCAAAGTGCTGCTGTTGAAATATTAATTAACATGCTCAGCAGACGATCAAAACAAACAAAGACATCCCTTTTATATACCATTTGTGAATTTGTGATCAAAACAAACAAAGACATCCCTTTCACCATTTGTGAATTTGTGGTTTTGTTTGTTACACGTCTAATCTTCAAAATGAAAGGAACCTAAAACAAATAACACACTACCACTATGTACAAAAAAAGAGGTATGAAAATCATGTACAATCTTTTTGAGAAGACCCCCTATTTGCCCTAACTGCTGCTATTGAAATATTGACCTGCTTCACTTACCATTTGTAAATTTGCAGTTTTGTTTGCTTATCTGGTAATCTTCAAGATAAAAAGGAACCTAACACAAATAACACACTACCACTACATACAAAAAAAGAGGTTTGAAAATCATGTATACAACATTATGTGATAAAGTTTTTCTGTGGTTTTTAAGAAGACCCCCTGAATGCCATTGTGAATATGCGGTTTTAGGTTTTGTCAGTTAATCTTCAAAATAACAGGAACCACTTCATACAAAAAAAAAAAAGAGTTTGAAAATCATGTACAATCTTTTTGAGAAGACCCCCCTCAGTGGCGCTGTTGAAATATTGACATGTTAAGCAGATGTTAAATGAGATAAATAAATGGTCAGACAATATCAGATACAACTAATTACCCAAACTTATTAAATATTTACCATAATGATTTTTCATCTCGCATTATATGAAGCATCATAAACTTCACGTCTTCTCAAGGGTTAGGTTTAGGGTTATGGTGTTTAATGGCACTTTGAACACTATTTCAGTTATATTCTGGTGGTCATTTTTATTGGTGGAGGAAACCAAAGAAAACCACAGACAAACTTTTATCACATAATGTTGAATCAAGTACACCTTGCCATGAGTGGGACTGTAACTCACCACTTTAGTGTTGATAAGCACTGATTACATAGGTAGTTGTAAATCCAACTACCATATGAGTATGATCATGACCACGACGACCCCTATGTCTTCTCAATAACCAACGGAGCCTAAATGTGACCAAACACGATGATTTTGGTGATTCTAATAGAGACACTTGAGGTACAGATTTGTTAAAATTAAGTTAATGCTAAGAGGAGATGGGTCTTGCCATGTAAAAATTACTGTGGATTTGTATTGAAGTCGTCAGTGTCTATGTAATATGTATTAGGGACCGACCATTTAACTTGCAGGGGGGAGGGGTTATGGTTTTTTTTTTCGTTCAGAAATTTTTTTTCGGACAACACGAGAGTTAGAATATTTTTTTTTTGTCGTGCAAAGCGCAAATTTTTTTTTCCAGAATTTAACATTAGGTTATATGACAAAAACTCTGAATCAGATTTTTTTTTTTCCTCCACCAAAATCAGAATATTTTTTTTAGCAACATTGGGAATCAGAATATTTTTTTAGGAAAAAACCATAACCCCCCCTTCAAGTTAAATGGTCGTTCCCTTAGTAGGCCCAAGACAAAAATTTAACTTCCAAAAGGAATTAAAAAAACCATCTTATTCTACTGAACCAGATTTGGAGGGGGAGGGGGTATGTTATGATAGTTGACTTGAAGCATTTATTGTGAAAGCTGGTGTCTAATACGACCTACATATCAGATGATGATAGCCTTGTTGAACAGTAACAGGACAGATGACCCTACTGGAGCAGGAATTGCTTACCGTTTCGGGACACCTAAACTCTATCGTTAGTTTTCTGTTAATATTTTGTAGATCTTTGTTTGTCCTTTTTCTTTTTGGCCATATATATAACTTAAACCAAACCTAACCTGATCACCCCTTTTTGGCCATATATATAACTTAAACCAAACCTAACCTGATCACCCCTTTCTGGCCATATATATAGCTTAAACCAAACCTAACCTGATTAGCCCTTTTGTATTTTTCAAACTTTTCTTTAAATAATATTTCAATGGAAGCAAAATGGCATCAAACTGTGTACAAATAATTTTTTTAATTAATCTCATGAATATATGACATTTATGCTATTCTATTTAGAGTTTGTCAGTGACGTGTGACTGGTCTGTGGTTTTCTCTGTGTACTCTGGTTTCCTCCACCAATAAAACTAACCGCCACGATATAACTGAAATATTGTTGAAAGTGGCATTAAACACCATAAACCATAACCAATTTATTCTATTTTTCTGACCAAAATGTATTTTGATGATCAAGAACACTAAAAAAAAAAAACAAGCAAGCACAATATATACTTGTAATAGAAGAAATTTGATCATGATCAGAGAAACAATTGGCCATAAACATAATTATTCTAATATTTATATGTTGTTGCTCGGGGATGAAAAAATCTATCTGTATAGAGATAACAAGGCTTGAGAGCTTTGTTAACAACCCTGGTAGGTAGTATCAGGGTTAATGTGTTTATTCTCAGCTGTATGCTGTAGAACTGACTATGAGATGGTCTTAATTAAGAAAAATATGCAGTGAAACCTGTGTATAAATACCACTCAAGGAACCTGAAAATGTGGTCTTTAAAAACAGGTTAAAATTATATGCACTATTCAGTAATGGGAAAAATGAGACTGTCCTTTATAGACAGTGATTTGTTATATAGAGGTGCTCTTTAAGGCAGGTTTGATTGTACTTCACGTACTGACCCTGCTATTGTCGTTGTGATAGTATGTGATCTTTTTGAGTAGAAGCAGGCTTTTTAATATTTATTTATTGTCGTTGGAGATCCAAATGAATCAGAAGAGAAGAGATTGGATCCCATTATGCAGTTTAACCCCACCACATTTGTATGCCTGTCCCAAATCAGGATCTTGCAAATGAGCTTTAATAATAATTACATGTAAATTTCAATAATAAATATATCTAATAAACCATGTTAGTACCAAAATATTTGACCATTATACGATATCCTCAGGGTATAGGTATTATAAGTAATACATATATGCTGGCTAGGGGTGTAACGGTACACTTTTTCCACAAACAATACCTATTGCGATATTTTATATGTATTACGATACGTATCACGATACGTTTTATAGGAAACTGTAACTATTCCTTCACTCGACATGGGCGCTGCCATGTTTTTTTTTTTTATATGAGGTTGCTTACTTACTAGCGGAAATTATAAATATTTGATATTTGATTAATTAATTTTAAAAGCATAAATTAATCGATTCATTTTTCTCAAAATATTAATTAAATTATCACCAAAAGAAGAAAACTGAAGTTCAACACTACTTTTTTTTAAAAAACCGAGCATCATGTCGTTTGTATCGTAAGCAGCTTCCACGTATCGTGAACCAAACCTTCCCCAAAATAATTGTGATTTCGGTACATATGGTGAATCGTTTCCCACTTAATGCTGGCGCTCATGGCGAGGTGTACTCGATACAACATTATGTGATAAAGTTTGTCAGTGATTTGTGACAGGTCAGTGGTTTTCTCCAGGTACTCCAGTTTTCTCCACCACTAAAACTGCCCGCCACGATATAGCTAAAATATTGTTGAAAGTGGCGTTATACACCATAACCCTAACTAACCCTTTAAATTTCAATAATAAATACATATATATTTAATAAACCAAGTCAGTGACTGGGCACATGATACCCTGAGGGCATAGCTATTATAAATAAGAACTGAATAGTAACACATCTAACTACTGGTATCTGTTGTTTGTCTAAATAAACGATGTTTCTCTTCTCCACTGTATGAGGGTTGATTATTTTTGAAGCCGTTTCTGTAGGATATATATGGTTATTTATTGACCAAATATTTGTATCAACAAGTTGTCTGATTGTTAGCTGACAGAAGATGCTAGAATCTCATGAATAATCAATAAAGTCGTAACATTGTATTTTTATATGGAATCCATTTCTAAACTTCATACAGAAATTATGATGGATTTTGTGTTGTGTAACATTTAATGGAAAAAAAATTATGTAATTTTTGCAAGAATTTTCACAAAATTTTAATGATTTATTTGTACCATTTATAACCATCATATAGAAATTATGATGGATTTTCGTGTTTGATGTGCAGATAACAATTTATGGCAACAAAATTATGTAGTTAATTTTTAAAGAATGTTTACTGAATTTTAATAATTTTATTGGTTATTTGACAGAAAGTTCATTTTCCAAGAATGTTCACAATTCTAGTAATGATGGATTTTATGTTTGTCATGCAATACATATAACAATTAATGGCAAACAAATATTTTGTAGTTCATTTTTCAAGAATTTTCAAGGAATTTTAATAATTTTATTTGTATTTTTATACCAAGCCATTTCTAAACATCTAGAATAACTGCCACGATATAACTGAAATATTGTTGAAAGTGGTGTTAAACACCATAAACCAAGCAGAATGATGGATTTCGTGTTTGTTAATGACAACACAAATTTTGTAATTCATCTTTCAAGAATTTTCACAGAATTTTAATAACTTCATTAATTATATGACAAAATGTGCACAAGATTTATTTATAATCAATATTCTACTATTTTTTTTTCAATACTGAATTAAATTTTAATAATAAATCTGAAAAAAATTTGTGATGATAAATTTGCTTTGATAGTGATCAAAGTATTTGTAGTTGGCATTGATTCTCATGATATGTACCACATTAAATATTAACTGGACTAGGAGCCTTTAAATATGTGTAGGGGCTGTCGTGATCATGATAAAGTAGTTGGATTTACAACTACCTAAGCAATCAGTGCCTATCACCACTAAAGTTGTGAGTTCGAATCCCTCTGATCATGATAATATAGTAGTTGGATTTACAACTACCTATGCAATTAGTGCTTTAACATTGGGAGTTCAAATTCCACTCATTGTGAGGTGTACTCGATACAACATTATGTGGTAAAGTTAGTCAGTTACTTGCGACAGGTCTCCACCACCAATAAAACTGACTGCCACGATATAAGTGAAATATTGTTGCCAGTGGTGTTCAACACCATAATCCTAACCCACAATCAGTTGGTTGTTTTTGTACCAAGGATGATATTGTTTTATTTTCTACGTAGTCACCTCTATTAAGCAGTCACCTGCATTTACAGGTCATCTTTTTTTGTCCAGTGATAGAAAATTTCATATGAATTGAGCCACGGTCTTCTCCGGTCTTCATTTTCACTACCGGTCTTCTCTTGTCTTCATTTCGAGTCACCGCTTTTAAGAGATCACTGCTCTTATAATGCCACTTTTTCTTGTTCCAATGCGTACCTGATCATCATCATCTCATTGAAAATTAACTTGTTCTCGCCATGACATAGCTGAAAAATTGCTGAATTGGCATTAAACAACAATCACTCACTCACTCCTTGTCACAAAGGTGACCTCTTAATACAAGTTTGACTGTATATAGCTGTGTGCTTTGTCAGATTAGTTCAAAATTGGTTGTTTTCGTATCAAGGCTCATCTGGATATTATTAGACTGATCACTTATAATAAAACGTCATAGTCACTAGTGGAGCAGGAACTGCTTACCCTTCCTGAGCACCTGAGTTCACCCCCGATTTTTAGTGGGGTTCGTGTTACTTGATCTTTAGTTTTATGTGTAATGTTTTGTAGATCGTTGTTTGTCCTTTCGTCTTTTTTCTTTTGGCCATTGTGTTGTCTGTTCTTCTTCGATTTACAGATTCTGATTACCCGTACCCCTTTAATATCTTCAAACTCTCAACTTTGTTATAATTTTCCTTGACAAGGACACTTTTATTACTGAGACAAGACAGATTTAAAAGGTGACCTCTTAATACAGGTTTGGCTGTATTATTAGACTAATTTCTTGTTATAATTTTCCTTGACAAGGACACTTTTGTTACTAAGACAAGACAGAGTTAATAGGTGACCTCTTAATACAGGTTTGGCTGTATTATTAGACTAATTTCTTGTTATAATTTTCCTTGACAAGGACACTTTTGTTACTGAGACAAGACAGATTTAAAAGGTGACCTTTTAATACAGGTTTGGCTGTATTATTAGACTAATTTCTTGTTATAATTTTCCTTGACAAGGACACTTTTATTACTAAGACAAGACGGGTTTAAGTGGTTTTCGGTCATGAATAAAGAATTACATGCTTTTAGTCAATTATGTATGAAACCTAATGTTTTAAACTGTATTCATGTTTTATTTTGACATTATTAGGTTTTCTAATCCTTTTACTATTAGAGTACCTGATGAAGATTATTCCAGAAATGTGTTGTGTCGCGTGGTGTCGTGCATACTAAAATAGATATCTACTTTAGTATTGAATACATAAAAATGTCTCTGTTTCATGTTAGAATACAAATGTTTTGTCAAGAATTTACCCTAACTAATGCTCAGTGACAGTATGAAATTATATATTAGTGTTATTTAAGTCTTCCATAAAATATTTTGTCAAGAATTCTAACTAATGCTCAGTGACAGTATGAAATTATATATACTTTAGTGTTATTTAGGTCCTCCATAAAATATTTTGTCAAGAATTTACCCCTAACTAATGCTCGGTGACAGTATGAAATTATATACATTAGTGTAAAATATTTGTGTTTTCTGTATCCCAAACAACCAAACGGTCTTGTTCCTACATAAAAAAAAATTTATCAGGAATTCCAAGTTTTTTGGGGCCTATTTTTGGGAAGATTTTTTTTGGAGATACAAGTCTCCAGGGGTGTAGCTACATAAGGCCCGAGTAGGCACGTGCCTACACTCAAATTTGGCATTTTTTTTTTTTAAATAAATAATGTCTGTACGCTCTGCAGTCCGAGAATAACCTATTTGAGAATTCCGTACCAAATCGTACGGCAATGCTATATAAGTACTACAAAAATTTCCACCTTAACCCGTTGCAGTGCGAAATCGTAAATCATGCACTGCCCTGGACCCAGACCTCTCGCCGTAAACTTTGTGCCTACACTCATTTACATGTCTAGCTACGCCCCTGGTCTCATGCTTATCCACCAAAGACCACCCTTTTTATCAGGCCAGATTTCAGAGGAACTGAAATACAAAAAATGTAGTAAATACTACAGTGAAACCAGTGTAACCCAAATCTACTTTGTTTTCCGAATGTTGCAGGCCACGGTGAGAACAGGTCCAAAATGTCCATTTTGAAAGGGGGTGTAGATGGTTTCAGCTATTTTTCGTTGATTTCAGTTACCGGTATTTTATTTTCTAAACAGGATCATCCCTGACCTTTTGTGTTCATTTGATTTAACAAACATTTTCTACATAGGGACTTTATTTAAAGTTCACTGTTCCTTTTTATTGAGGGTTCGGTTTATCCAGGTTTCATTGTACCAGGGTTTTCATTATGATTTTAAGTAGCAGATGGAAATTGACGTGTTACCGATAAGATTTGGTATGGAAAAGCCTTTAGATCCAAAGAATAGTGAAAAAAAGTCAATTGTCCAATTGTAGTTTTAAAAAGTAACCGATGCAAAGTGTGAAATTAACCGATGATTTTCATCGGCAATCGGTTGAAAATGACAACCCTGTTGTACTAAATTGTCCTCCTCAAGAGAGGGTACTCCTCTTTCAAGACCAACTTTGTCATTACAGAAGGGGTGACCTCTTAAGAGAGGACTATTGTACAGTTAAACCTGCCCATGCAGTCACCTCTTTTAAGCAGTCACCTGTATTTAAAGGTCATCTTTTTTTATCCTGTAATACAAAATTTCATATGAATTGAACCTATTTTAAGAGGTTACCTGTCTTATATGGCCATTTTTCTTTGTCCCAATTTAAAAAGGTGACCTCTTAATACAGGTTCAACAGTATTCGAAAGAAAAAAAATAATTTGTCTATTGTCATTTCATTTCGACAAGTTTTTTTTATTTAGCCAGTCTAGTTATTGACTAGTTCTATTTTTTCTCACTAAGCCGTCTTATTTGTTTATTTCAGTATGCTCCTATTGGAGCATGATATTGATCAGCTCAGTTTAACAGAGAAATCATCCTCCTCATCTACACCATCACCCACCGAACCTCACTCAGCACCCGCCACAACCACAGCCCACCAAGATGACATAGCCTACCGAGACTCAGAACAAGGCTTCTTTGAAGGACTTCTGGGATGTTTACGGCCAGTCTGGACAATCATAGGAAAGGCAGCAGTTAATGAACTTAAAAATGAAGGTATGTTTTTATTTTTATTTTTATTTTTTTTAAAGAAAAGCAGAGGCAGATACAAATACAAGAAACATATGAAATGCATATACAATTTTACACAAACAAAAGACATTTAATTTAGAAAAAGAAGCATATTGCAACACTGCACTGAAATTTCAAACACCAAGGATGTAACATAGTAACAAGAATTGTGGAATATATGTGTTTTTCTTTCATAACTTGAGCAGGAGGGTTTGGTAGTACTGTGAGAATCTGCACCAAAAGCGGGAGGACTAATGTTTTTATAACCATTATTCGGCCAATATAGGTTAAGTCCCATGAGCCAGTGTGTGAAACTAAGTTTTGTGGTATCATAGACCAATCTCTGTTTTACATAGACCTCACTGTATATTACATACAATTTTGAAAAAATTGACATAGACCAGCTTGATTTTACACAAGCATTGTCTATTGGTCTACTGCTTATTTTGCACACTGTCAGAGCTTAAGATATAATGAAGATGTGTTAACTTGATAAAGAAACTGACCAATCACATTTGGGATTTAATTGATAAAATGAAAAACCAAAAATACAATATTACAGGAACAGTTCCATAATCTAATCTAAATACCTGTAGAAACATGTAAAATAGATACACCTAACACATGTATACACGACTGCTAACTTTCCTGGCTTGGTACAGGCACCTCAATAAAAAGTGGCAGGGTTAAACTACTGCTGAGGGCCTAAATCTTAGAATTAATTTAAATCTACCGGAAAAACATAATTGTAGTAATTTTCAGTTTGAGCTCTTTGAACTAAAATTATGAGATCCTTGCATTAAATGAAATCACAATGTAAGGTTAAATTTGTACTACAATGCTTAGTCAAACCTGCTTTAATGACCACTCAGCAATATATTTGACATTAATTTCCATTTCCAGTCCCTTGACAACAGCCACCTGGCTTATGTGACTCTATTTCAATATTCCCTTGGAAGATCATATTGACTGTAATTGTAGTTAAGTGTGTTCTTTTCATATTAATTAAACCTGTATTTAGCAGCCACCTGCTTATGTGACTATTTTAATATTCTCTTAGAAGATCATATTAACTGTTGTTGTAGTAGTTTCTTTCTTTAAGCAATACATTAAACACTACATGTTGACCTTAATATCAAATGGCTGTTCATTGTGTTCGTATATACAGTCAAACCTGCCTTTATAGGTAACTCTATATGACAAAGGTTGGCTCAATGAGTTTGGTCGCTGGATCTAACAACTCATACAAGCCTATCACCAATACGGCGTGGGTTCACGCCCTGCTTTGTAAATTACAAAAAAGGGTGTACTCGACTCGCAGCCGCAAGTGATAAAGTTTACCAGTTGCTTGCCCATGGTCGGTGGTTCTCTACGGGTACTCTGTCTTCCTCCACCACTAAAACTGGTCGCCATGATATAGCTGAAATATTGTTGAAAGTGGCGTTAAACACCAAAAATCAAATCAAATCAAATCTATATGACAAATCACTGTCTATAAAGTGCAGCCTCATTTTACCCATTAATAAATAGTACATATAATTTTGACCTGTATATAAAGGACAACTGCTGATAAAGGGCACAATTGCAGGTTTCCTTCAGTGCCCTTCATAAACAGGTTTAACTATAATGTACAGACTACAATCAGACCTCAACAATATTCATTTGCTCTTTAATTTCAATTGAAATTAATATTTAAGCACATTGGAGACTTTTTACCACATTGTCATTGGATAAACAAGCTAATATTAGACTGGTATCTTTATTTGTAGTCGATAGGTTTTATATATTTGACTTCAGGGGGATATAATTTTGTCATCATTTGTATACAATTTGTATAACATCCTGCAACTTGAAGATTAAATAATTCAGTGGTTCACCTCGCTGAATGGCCATGTGAGCTATTGTCAATATCATCCATCAGCTTGTTACCATCCTTAACATACTCTTGTTGTACACTTCTATAATTAATTGGTTGAAATTTATAATGATTTTGATTTAGCATATATTTTGTAATTTTGTTTGAAATTTACAAAACAAAATTTAAATTGCAGTTTTATATGAAATATATAGGGAAAAATTAAAAGTTTCAGAATATTTTTGACCACTGACTTAATGAAATATTAGGAGGAAAATAGACATGGGTTTATCTCCCTTTGGGAGCAGTGATTGTGATATTTCAGTATAGTTCTGTATATCTCAATTAGTAGATCTACTTGTACATGTAAAATGGAAAATCCTAGCAATAGGCTTGTTACCTCTAGATGTAACATGATAATGATGATACGTATCAATATTGAAAGGATACAAATGATGTAGATACACATAAATTCAAGGGGAGACCATCAGTTTGTTCCATAAAAATGCAGTAACAGAGATTCTCATAATAGTCACACGTTAATTACTGTCAGGTGCATGATTTTTTTTTTTTTTGGGGTAACATTTTTCAGTTTACAATTGAATTTAAATATTAAATCACTCTAGGCAATTGAATTTAAATGATAAATCACTCTAGGCACAAAAGACTGATTTCTCATTTTTTTTGTATTTATATTCTTCTTTTTTTCATAAAGATCAATGGACAAATAATGAAATAGAAATTTTTGGATGAAAAGCTGATTTTTTTCTTCACATTTTTGTAATTCATCATTTAATAAATAGTAAAATAGCAATTACTAGAGGAAAAAGCTGTTTTTTCTATGTTTGTGTACATTGATTTTTATATACAGTCAAACTACCTTAAAGGGCACCTCTATATAACAAATCACTGTCTATAAAGGGCAGTCTCATTTCCCCCCATTAATGAATAGTACATATAATTTTAACCTGTATATAAAGGACAACTGTTCATAAAGGACACATTTTCAGGTTCCCTGGAGTGTCCTTTATATACAGGTTTAACTGTATAAGAAACAAAAAAACAAAATATTCAAGGTCAATGAATGGTGAAAAAGCAAATTAATATAACCCTAAGTCTGCTTGCTATCTATGCTTAGGAAAAGAAATTGCTTTTATTAATTTTTTTTCTAGAATTGTCATTATTGATTTTCTGTGTATAAATATTCTCTGTTGATCTTAATCAAATATTTCATAATGTCATCCTGTTAGTTAAATAATATGGGTTTATTGTTCCAGGGCTGGTATAAATTAAAAAGTGACAACATAAATATTGGCTTGGCTAGAAGCCACTTCTGTTTTGTAAAAATTTTCAAAAATTATATATACATTAATCCCCCTTCAGTAGTATTTTACCAATTTCAGTGCATCTGAAATTACATACATCAGTATCCTTTTTATAAGACCACCATTTTGCAATGAAAAGTGGCATATTAGAGAAGTGGCCTCTCTTGAGGGGGACAAATTTAGTCATTTAGTATCTCTGTGTATCTGAAATTTGGTCTGATAAGAGGGTTACCTTTGTTGGGAGTGGCCTTTTAAGGGGGGACTACTGTACTGTTACAAGAGGTCGTCGTGGTCGTGATCATATGGTAGTTGGATTTACAACTACCTATTCAGTCAGTGCCTGTCACTAACATTGTGAGTTTGAATTTCGCTCAGGCGACATGCACTCGATACAACATTTATGAAATATTGTTGAAAGTGGTGTTAAAACACCATAACCCTAACCCTAGCCTGTGTACTGTTTACATTGTATATCAATCAACATTGTTTTATGAAGATGTAAACACTTTCTTCCATGAGATTAAGAAATTTGACTTGATAAGTAATAGTTAGATATATCGTCCCCCTAGTATTACAAGGTCGTAAGTGGTACATACGACCTTTCTAGATTTTTGCATATTTTGACTTGGTTTCAAAAGCTCTACAAGATCGTACACTGGGTTCCTGTAATATGGAAATAGCTAAATTTTAAAAAGGTCGTATCTACTACTTTTCTAAAGCAGAATTAAAAGGTCGTATCTGCATGAAGAAATCAACCAAAATTTTCCGACCAACTTTCATATTTGACATTGTAAGGTCGTAAGTGGCAGTTACGATAAAACGTTTTTTCTCAATATCCAAAAACTAAGAAATGGCAGTTACGACCTTGTAATACTAGGGGGACGATATGACTTAATATAGTTTTAAAAATGTGAATACATTTTGTACATAGAAATGAGGTATAGTAGTTCTCCTCGTATAAGATCACTCCCATTAAAGGCCACCCCTCTTATCAGGCCATCCCCTCCCAGAGGGTGTGCCGGGGGTAGAATAGGCACTAGGTTTCTCCATCCTAGAGGCACTAGTCCTCTAAAAGGGGTCAACCCCGCGGGAACCCCGGGGTATAGAAATGGGACCGAGAGCTTCTTCGGCTTGAAGGGGCTTCCGTCGGTTGTGCGGGATGTATAAATTGACAACCAATGCAACCCGTCCTTCGGATGAGACGTAAATAAAACCGAGGTCCCGTGTTGAGAGATTGCCACCCTCTTCGCACGTTAAACCCAGAGTAACAGCTCATTATGAGCATTATGCTCATGATGAGTGGTCCATAGGAGACCTGTTGCACTGGCAAAATTATCCGTCCCTACCCATCACATTTCCTTTTTTCGAGTACCGTGGCGTTTAAATTATTCTCGTCCTGAATATAGCTGAAAAATTGCTCACTGGACGTTAAACATCAATCAATCAATCAATCAATCAATCAATCTTATCAGGCCAGATTTTCCATGCACTAATATAATAAAATACTACTAAAATGTCCCCTCTTAAGACAAAGCCACCCTCTTATAAGGCAGCTTTTTTCATTGCAGAAGGGATGGTCTTATAATAGGGGGACTAACAGTATACTTGTATCTCTATTTAAGCTATGTATAAAATGTCCCCTCTTAAGACAAAGCCACCCTCTTACAAGGCAGCTTTTTTCATTGCAGAAGGGATGGTCTTATAATAGGGGGACTAACAGTATACTTGTATCTCTGTTTAAACTATATATAAAATGTCCCCTTTTAAGACAAGCCACCCTATTATAAGGCAGCTTATTTCATTGTAGAAGGGATGGTCTTATAATAGGGGGACTAACAGTATACTAGTATCTCTGTTTAAACTATGTATAAAATGTCCCCTCTTAAGACAAGCCACCCTCTTATAAGGTAGCTTTTTTCATTGCAGAAGGGATGGTCTTATAATAGGGGGACTAACAGTATACTAGTATCTGTTTAAACTATGTATAAAATGTCCCCTCTTAAGACAAGCCACCCTATTATAAGGCAGCTTTTTTCATTGCAGAAGGGATGGTCTTATAATAGGGGACTAACTGTATACTTGTATCTCTATTTAAACTATGTATTAATATAATGTACCGTTAAACATAATCAGGTCTGTTTTAGTGACCACTTCTGTTAAGCAATAAGTTGTATTATGTGACCTTAATTTAATTTTCCCTTCACAGTGTATTTCATACTTAATAAACCTGTGTTTAGCGAACACCTGTCTTAAGCAACCACTAATCAATGTTCCCTTGGAAGGTCACTTTGACTGTATATGTTATTTATCAACGTAATGTCAACAATTTCAAACCAGTCTTTTATCCAGGTTTAATAAAGTATTAAATTTTAAAATCTGATTTGTTAACATTTTACTATGGTAACAAATTTAATTATTAGCAAATTGAATTAAAAACTTTTTTTTATAAAAAAAATATATAACATTTATTATAATTGTCAATTTAAATTTTTTAAAAAGCAAATTGAATTAAAAACTTTTGTCAGATTTATATAAAATAATTATGGATTTAAATTTTGAACTTTACTCTTTATTACTAAATCTGTATATCATTCTCACAGCAAATTGAATTTAAAACTTTTGTTAAAATATACCACATTTATTATAATAGTCAATTTAAATTTTGAAAATTAATCATTATTTAAAACTTTTGTAAAATTGACGTCATTTAATAGTACCCATAGTGCCAATAGATTTAAATTTGAAGTTTTACCCATTATAATTTAAATGTATCAATCAAACAAGATATTTATATAAATAAAATTAAATATATATTCCTCCCAGCAAGGTCAGTGTCTATTGATACAATAAACAAAATAAATTTACAGGGTCATGTGCTCAACAATCAATGAAAACAGTCGACTGGATAAAAATCACGATTTTTTTTCTTTCCTCCTCAACCTGTTACATGTTACACCAATAAGTTGAATTTGACGGCCATTTTCTCTCAGCAGACGTCAACACCAAATATGGATGACATGTACATATATTGAAAAACGTCTGCTGCTGAAAGATATTTTGATAGTGGATCATTAACATTCTTATTTGGAACAAAAATTAGGAAATATTTGTAGGATATATTGTTATGGGGAGGATTAAGATTTGGAAAACAATTTGTTGTTATTTGTGTGGGGATGTGTTAAGAGGTATGTTGATTTCATCACCTGATTTAAGTAAACATATGTTTTCAACTTCATTCATTCCAGCAGCTTGCAGAACACCATGTTGTTATGTATTTACTTTGCAGCCATGTTTTAATAGTAGGTCATTTGGACTGTTGTTATTCTCCATTTAAAACTAGACAAGGAAAGGAAACTAAAAATATTTGTAGCCAGATAAAAATATTTTTTAGATTATTGTCATAAATTTCAATGGAAAATGATGTTCAAATTTTTATTTCATCTTGTTCCTCAAGTGGGACATCTGTGGTTGTGATCATATGACAGACCTTAACCATCCACCTTTGACCTCTGACTTTGTTTGACCCCTATTATGTGTGTTCAGAATAACCTTGTATGACAATGTCACCTGCTCTTTAAAAGATCATTATGAAGGTGTCTGTTACAGTAGTCTCATTCTTATAAGGCCACACCCTTCTGAATTGAAAAAGTAAGCTTAAAAGAAGGGTGGCCTCTCACTAGGGGGACAGTTTACTAGTATTTTACCATTTCAGTGCATCTAGACTAAAATCTGGCCTGATAAGAGGGTGGCCTTTGGTGGGAGGGACTCTATAAGAGGAGGACTATTATACAAATTGCATTGAATACATTGACATAGTTATTTAGCCATCCATAATATGCCTTGCTGTATAATGCACATCCTTATATGTAGCTGCCAAGTTGCAGTGAAGCTGTGCTAGAGTATTGCTTTGTGAATTCCCTTGGTGCATATTAAATCTTTATTCTTTGCACAGATTCATTCCAAATGTAACTCAGCTATATATAGATAATATCTCATTTGAGTTCAAGAACCATATTTTTTCATCACACATAATAAGAGTCATGCTCTTTGAAAATGAAGTGTGTAAATTCTCTTGTTAATACACCTAGTACACTAGTTCCTTGACAGTTTAAAAACCAAATTTATACAAGTGCTATGTACAATGTAAATACAATATCTGAGTATAGTTTGAAAACCATGATTTTTAATCAAGAATTTTAAGAGCTCCCCCCACCCTTCCACAATTTTGTCAAAGATGTTAAACATAAAATGAAAAACTAAAAATACATTGTCCTAACAGTTCAATAATATCCATGCAATGTCTGTAAAAGTACACAATCTTCAAAATCATCCAATCAGAATGTTCGATTTAATGGTACATCTGAGCACCGTTGTTGCTCCTCAACTATTTTGCAATTAATATTTCCTCAACATAGAGTCTGGTATCTATGTGGCTCGTGCTGAATGAAGTGTTTTTGTTGGTCAGTTTTTTAGAGTGTGTACAAAAATTGTACCCAAAATTGTTTTTTATGAAACCAAGACAAGGTCTAATAATTAGTGGTTTTCTAGATTGTACATCACTTTCACAAATATTTCAGTTACCGGTAGAGTTGTTCCCCATTTATAAATCAACCACTTTTGCAATGAAAAGTGGGTTGAAGGGTGTAGGATGATCTCTCTTGGGGGGGAGGGGGGTAGGGAGGGGGGAATTAAGAAGTACTTTGCTATCTTAGTGTATCTGAAATCTTGCCTTATAACACGGGCAGCTGTTGATGGGAGGGGCTATTTGACATTAGTATAACATTAAGCATCTTATATTAATTCAAAATAAAATAACAATTTTATATTGAATTTAATTAAATGTGTTTAAACTAAATTATAATAATGATACATAATATAATGGATGGGATGGGGAAACGAGTTGCTTGAACCCTCTCCATATCAATAAAGTGATATTAATAACAACATATAAATCACAAAGGGGAAAAACATTTAAAACTAACTAATAATTTTATGAAGACAGTGTGATAAAAACAAATAGATAAAGTGATGTGTAATTTGGCATGAAAATGCTTGATGCAGGAAAAAGAAAATAAAAAAATAAGGTGTTAGGATTATTTAGTCCTTTTTAATTGAGCATAGTCCCTATGACCAAAGCATAGCTTGGTTAATTAGTCCCTTTAACTTAAGTATAGCTTGGTTAATTATTCTCTTTGACATAAGCATAGCTTGGTGAATTAGTCCCTTTAACTTAAGTATAGCTTGGTTAATTATTCTCTTTGACATAAGCATAGCTTGATGAATTAGTCCCTTTAACTTAAGTATAGCTTGGTTAATTATTCCCTTTGACATAAGCATAGCTTGGTGAATTAGTCCCTTTAACTTAAGTATAGCTTGGTTAATTATTCTCTTTGACATAAGCATAGCTTGGTGAATTAGTCCCTTTAACTTAAGCATAGCTTGGTTAAATATTCCCTTTGACATAAGCATAACTTGGTGAATTAGTCCCTTTGACTTAAGCATAGCTTGGTTAATCATTCCCTTTGATATAAGCATTAACAAATTTGGTTAATTATTCCCTGTGATATTAGCATAATTTGGTTATTTATTCCATTTGCCTTGAGCATAACTTGGTTAATTATACCCTTTGACCAAAATATAGCTTGGTTAATTAATGGATTCTCTTTGACATAAGTATAACTTGGTTAATTATTCCCTGCAGCATAGGCATTAAAAAGCTTGGTTAATTATTCCCTTTGACTTGAGCATAGCTTTGTTAATTATTTCCTGTCACATTAGCATAACTTGGTTAATTAGTCGTTTTGATATAAAAATGTTCAACTTTATTAAAAAAAATATTGTTTCAACCACATAAATGGCCGTTTCTAAATGTGTTAATATTTACAGGTATTGTGTTAGTGTTTTTTACCTGTAAAAACATCATCAGCGCGTTAAACCTACGTCATAAGTTGTCGCTTTGACTTCAGCATAAAAATGTTCAACTTTATTTAAGAAAAATATTGTTTCAACCACATAAATCGCCATTTCTAAATCAGCCAGTATTAATATTTACATGTATAGTGTAGTGTTAGTATTTTTTTCCACCTATTATAAAAACATCATCAGCATTAGACCTACGTCACAAGAAAATAATTGATTACCAAGGGTTAGTGTGTTTCTGTATACAGATCAAGTCAAAATTAACCCTATTGATTTTTCCTTCAAGTTTTTAACCTCTATGGGGATGTTTTTATTTTTTTAAATTTTTCATCAGCTGTTACCAGGTCACATGAGATTTTAAGTATTGATTGCATTTAATGCAATTAAACTGGGAGCAAGACCAATATCAATACTAGATCTATATATAGTATCACAGGCTTTATAACTATAACAAGCAAGATTTTAATCCAGTAGTTCTACTTTACAGGGACAGATGCACAATTTTCTGAAAAAGGGATACCTAGTTTAATAATATGTCAGCCATAAATGTGTTCTAATATAAAGGGATCCAATTATTAGAAGGGGAGAGTTGGGATCAAATTATCCAGTTTATCTCTGTCACATTTGTATGTCTGTCCCAAGCCAGGACATAACTATAACAAGCAAGATTTTAATCCAGTGGTTCTACATTACAGGGACAAATGCACGATTTTCTGAATTTTTAAAAAAAAATAAAATAATTCTTTATTTATTTTATGAGGATTACATACAGCCAGAGGCGGCTACTAGTAGTTCTCCTCAACATAGATACAGACAATAACATCATGAATAATACAAAATAATACAAATTAATANCAAGCACAGAGAGCTCTACAGCAACATGGGCATGCAACACACAGTTGGGTCTGCCTAATGATGAGATTGAAATCCTTTCGTCTGGAAGTTGATAAAAGTTGGCGTGTAATATATTACAAAAGTCAAAGTCGATAGATGGTTGTCTTAAGTATTTTTTCTTGAATTTTTTTTTTATTCAACTCTCACTCAAATATATCCACACTGGCCAGACAGAAATGCTGTGCTCGCATCTAGGAAATGCCTACTCCATATTAAAGAGAAAAGACAAGACAATTATCTCTCTCTTTCGATTTAAAAGGATATCCAGTTTGATATTATGCCAGCCATAAATGTGGTCGTATACAAAGGGATCCAATTATTATAGGGGGAGGGTTGGGGTACAATTATTATAGGGGGAGGGTTGGGGTACAATTAATCGCTTCATCACCACCACATTTTTTATCCAACTATCAAATTAATCGGTTTAAGCCTGCCACATTTTTGTGCTGTGCCCGTCCCAAACTAGGACATGGACTTCCAACGCCATATGTGGTCTTTTTTGTATTTAATGGTTTGAAGTGAGAGGTTGATTGTTCCTTTTGTTGATATTGGTTAAATTGTTGACCATCACTTTTTAAACTTACTTTTCATAATTCAAATGATCCCAGATTCTGTATAGAGTAATTTTATAGAAATTTTAGTGCAGACATCCCAAGTTCATGAGTTCACTCCCCTTTTTTGTAGGGTGTTGATCGGTCTTTAGTTTTCGGTATAGTGTTTTGTAGATCATTGCATTTCCTTTAATTTTTCCTTTATCTTTTGGCCATTGTATTATCTGCCCTTTGAATTACGGCTTTTGATTTCCCCTTTGATAACTTCAAACTGTTCATACTGCCAAACAGACATTAATTTTCAAAGGGTATTTTGTCCTTCATTGTATATATCTACTGAGCCAAGATACCTGAAATTCATTACATAAAGTTTGTTATTATATGATTGAACTTTGTCTAGTTTCTAATTGGCTGAAATCAACTTGAAAACTAATGTGTACGTGCGATGTCAACCTAAAATGAGCTAAAATTAGCCCATAGGTAGTGTGGACTGTAATGTCACCCCAATTTGGGTTAAAAATAGAAATATAGATTCCAGAAATCCACGGTCCAATCAATTTTACGTCTCTCTGCAACATTGATAATGGTAGACGTTGGGCAGACAGGGGTGTCTGGGGAACAAAGTCGGTGTTCTTTGGTGTTAATTCAAATTTAATTTAATGTCATATAATAAAACAGTTAATGACTTTCCATTTCGATGAATACAAGGATTGATCAACCCATGGAATACGATATTCACCTCGGATGCCTCGGTGTATATCCTGTTCCATGGGTTGATCAATCCTTCTATTCACCTCATCGAAAGTCATCAATTGTATATTAGTGACTAGCGACAGGTTGGTGGTTTTCTCCGATTTCCTCCACCAATAAAACTGACTGCTACTATATAACTGAAATATTGTTGAAAGTGGCATTAAACACCATAAACCATAAAACATGAAATTCATTTCACAAACAAATAATTTTGCAAAATAGGTTTATTAAAGTTGAATGCTTCCTAAAAAGAAACATGCATCCATCCTGCCGGTGGGAGTTTTCATCTGTCAGTGTGTTTATAACTGTCAATCTTTACTCCCCCATTAACTCTGATAGTCGTGATAGCTGAAAGTGAAGTAAAGACACTTCATTACATAATAACTTGTGCAGGAATGCATTTGCACTACGTAACCATGGTAATCATCGTCTTTATTAATTTTTTTTATATTTCAGATGACTGGGAGATTCCGTTTGAAAATATTACTGATCTACAATGGTTAGGGAGCGGTGCTCAGGGAGCCGTTTTCCTTGGAAAACTAAACGGAGAAGAAGTAGCTGTAAAGAAAGTCAGGGACGTTCATGAGACAGACATTAAAAATCTTAGAAAGCTCAACCATCCAAACATTATATCATTTAGGTACTATTTTTATTTTGGTTATATACAATGTTAATTCATACAATGGTAATTTTTTCATCTGCATTTGGATTATAAGATTTCAGGATATGTTTACTAATCAAAGTACAGTCAAATCTACCCATGCGGTCACCTCTATTAAGCAGTCACCTGTATTAAAAAGTCATCATTTCCTTGTCCTGTCTTAGAAAATTTCATATCAATTGAACCTCTATTAAGAGATTACCTGTCTTTTAAGACAATTTTTTCATTGTCCTAAAGGTGACCTCTTAATACAGGTTTGACTGTGCAATAAAAACGTAGATATCATATTTAGTGGCTCGGCACACGTTTCTGGAATGACCTTCACCAGGTACGCTCAAAGTCAAAAGATTGAAAGGCTTAATGATTTAAAAGTCTTTGTAAGTAAATTAACCAAAGGGCCTAAGCAGGATAGCCAAAATAAGTTAAGGTCACCTATGCGTTTGTGATTATAGACCACTGTAAAGTCCAACATGGTAGCTCTACTGACATCTATTTAAAAAAAAAGCATCTAATGATAGTGACAGTTTAAAAACTTTATGGAGATACAGATTTTTTTGCATTTTTAACTGCAGTATTGTGGTATTCTGTATTAAATCAGATTTAATTCACAGGAATTTATTTTATCTTAATGTCATGTTTTATGAGATAATAAAACTGCAACTATTACTACTTTGACAATGTATTATGTGTAGCAGGGAAAATATGGATGTAAATGATGGGGCCATCATGGTCATGATTGTATGGTAGTTGGATTTACAACTACTTGTGCAGTCAGTGCCTATAACCACTAGAGTTATTTGTCATGGTGAGGTGTACTCCATACAACATTACGTGATAAAGTTTGTCATTGACTTGTGGCAGGTCTTTAGTTTTCTCCTGGTATTTCGATTTCCTCCACCAATAGAACTGACTGCCATGATATAACTGAAAGTGGTGTTAAACATCATACCCAAAGTGAATAACCCTGGATGTAAATGAACATGGGAAATTATCTAACTGTACACTTAGACACAAATGAAAATAAAGTAACAGCTTGTAGTAAGAAAGGATATGGATATAAATGAACATCAGAGACTATCTAACATTACACTTAGACACAAATGAAAATAAAGTAACATGACTTTTATTGTTGTTCTACATTTCACAGTCACAGTAAGGCTTTCAATAATGAGCTAAAATTCCTAAAATGAGTGTGAAGCAGTACTTAGGTTTTGTTGGTTTTAAAATCTATATTTTATATTTACCGATGTAATATCAACATTGTTTTTATATCTAATTTACAACTAATTTGTATTGATGCACATATTATACAGTTTGTAATTTCACATAAAAATCGGATTTAGATATCAAATTACAAGTTTTAATGATGATATTGGTTTTCTGTCAGATTACTCCCTATGATTCTTAAAAATCTAATTAAAAGACATTTGGACTGGTTTCCTGTTCATATAGTGTAAGCAGGAACAGTATAACAATGATACAAAAATGTATCTGTAATATATGTTTTAACAATTACCTCCTTTTGAAATCTCATTCTAAATGTTATTGAAAAAAGATTCCTAGTATCAATAGTATTTATTATTATATAGGTAGCTGTGAATTACAGAATTTTTCGAGTTAAATAAAAACATAATTTACAGTGAAATTATGGTTTTTACTAACAACTCTCGCTATATTTCGCCCCATTTCGTTGTCAGAGCTAAAAACTTTTCTGTCTGTTTTATAGTTACGTCCATTGATTATTTCATATTTTGTTGTTTTTTGAAGCGTGATGTACACATTACAGTATATCCCCATGTATATTGTGCAGTTAAACTCATTTTATGTTGAATTTGAATTGCAACATTTTTTTTATCTGTATAATAAATACTATAACTAATTGACGAGTTTCATCAATATCCTTTCTTACTAAATGACATACTATTTTTTTTTCAGGGGTGTGTGTACCCAGGCACCATGTTATTGTATCATTATGGAATACTGTCCTTATGGACAACTGTATGAAATACTCAAAGACGGCAAGGAAATCCCCCCTGCTCTGATATTGGACTGGTCCAAACAGATTGCTAGTGGGATGAACTACCTACATAGCCATAAAATTATACACAGAGACCTGAAATCACCAAAGTAAGATATCATAATTAGGGTTGACAAATATTTATATTTAGCATCTTCTAGGCCAATTTTATTTTCTATAAATTTGGGAACAAAATTAAAAATAAAAGAGACAAATCCCCCTCAAAATCATTGTTATGTAACTAGTAATGATTTAAAAAATCTTTTTTAAATATTACACAATTTTATGTATCCTGGTAAAAATTTGTAAGAGATAGTATATACAGTCAAACCTGTCTATAGTGGTCACCTGGGGGAGATTGAGAAAATGACCGCTATATACAGGTGACCTTTATGTGAAGGGTTTTGATTTTTTGACAAAATATTGCACGTTAGTTGTAAATAAACATTTTTCATTACATCTTATGTTTTTAATAATGTTTTACTGGTTATTTTGTTCCTGTCGTAATTTTACTCTGGTTTACATTTATTGTTGATGAAATTATCTCAATATGATATGATTTGAATAAAACATACAAATAAATAAATAAAGATATTTAATAAACAAAAGTATACTAAACTGGAAGCATTGTTTTTCAAAATCGTAAATTTCCAGTAACACGAGGTTGAACTGGGAACGTTGTTTTCAAAATCGTAAAGAATCTCGCATTTTCTTTAAAGAATGTTCATTATCTGAGTATGACCAACACCCATCTCCTCGCCCACAGTCCGACAACTTTTCCCAACATCACAATGATTTATCGCTTTCACTTTGTTGTCAAATTTCAAAGCTTTCCTATTTACGGATGTTGATGATTTTGACATGATGTACTAGATACAAAATATTTTTGGTGAGTGAATTTCTATTCTTGTCGTAATGAATAAAAATCCCCAATACCGCCCGGGGATAAACTGTCCTTTATGTCATTTACGATTCACAAAACAAAATGTGTTTGTTTATTTAATTAATTAAATTAGTCAATATATTTTGTAACACCTCAGGATTTTTGGTACATTTGAGAAAAATACCGATCTTCCGAAATCACTTCCGGTATTATTTTTAAAATAAAATTGACCGTAATACATAGGGTTTTACACTGAAAATTACTTATAAATGGTGACCGCTGACCGCATTGAACAGGTGACCGCTATATCGAATTAAAATGTATAGTAAAATGCAGAGGGAGAGCACGAAAGTGACCGTTATATAAAGGTGACCGTTACGGCAGGTTTGACTGTATCATGTATTGCAATATTGTTAAGTATGACAAGTTATCTTATCATTATTACTTGTATAGCAAATCAAAAAAGGTTTGAATACACAATAAAATTGTCAGTGTATTTGTGTATAAAAAAAAAAAAAAAAAAAAGGTTGACAAATAATAAACACCAAAAATGGCAGACATATGATTTCCCTGTCTGAAAAAAGAACGAAAAACCCGATTCTTGTTTATAATGCCCTCCTGTAAAGTAAAAAATTGATGTAATAAATAGCGCATTATATATAGGTCATTACGGTATTTGATATAATGAAAAACTAAAAATACCACACTGTCGGAAAATGTCATTGAAAAATCATAGAAACGGAGTTAAATTCTACATTATATACCATTAACACACACATGACCGCTCACTTTCCTGGCTTGGTACAGACACTTCAATAAAAAGTGGCAGGGTTAAATTAGTTTTATGGACCCAAATCTCACCTCTTAGTGAAATGATACTTTCCACATGTGAATAAAATGCAGACTCTTACATATAATTGGTGGGGGGGGGGGGCAGGGTGGCTCAATGAGTTAGATCATTGGATCTAACAGCCCATACAAGCCTATCACCAGTACAGCATGGGTTTGCACCCAGCTTTGTAAATTACATAAAAGGGTGCACTCTATTCGCAGCGGCAAGTGATAAAGTTTACCAGTTGCTTGCCCATGGTCGGTGGTTCTCTCTGGGTACTCCGGCTTCCTCCACCACTAAAACTGGCCGCCATGATATAGCTGAAATATTGATGAAAGTGGCATTAAACACCAAAAATTCATATAATTGAGTGAGCAGTATTGTTGTACAGGATGCAGACTCCTCATCTTGAACTTTATACATTTTATAGTTAATCTTTGTGACACGGAAGTTTTCATAATATAAGTTCTTTAACAGAGACAATTCTGACAGCTGATTACAAGGAGCAGTTCTCCATGTATATTAATGAAGTTGTGTTCCTATTTTGAACTTGGTGAATTACAAAGTCACTTGTACCTGTCACTTTTATGATCACTGTTTCTGAGCAAAATACAACCTCATTGATATATATACTATAGAATAAACTACATTTTGTATTTTACAACATGCTTTCCATCAGCGTTATTTTTTGTTGCTTCTATAATTTAAACCAAGTTTTTATTACATATAGATTCTCCTTCAGTTGCCCCTGGGTTACGATATTTCTCCACTCGAAGAGAGTTAAATTTAAAATTTTAACCACAAGCCAGCAGGCGAGTGGTTAGAATTTTAAATTTAACTCTCGAGAGTGGAGAAATATCGTAATCCACATGGGCATCTGTAGTAGAATTTATCTCTCCCATTGTTTAACACAAACTTTATTTAAAAATTTGAAATTAATGCGGGGAAATGCACGAGACATTTTAATCCTCTAGAGGATCACAGATTTTTCCACCACTGGTTCAGCGGGGTTAAAATGCCGTAATAATGGGAGAAAATAGTTTATCTTTTATGATTAACTTTTAAGACTGAATGATAAAACGAAAAAAAATAAAAAATAAAAAATAAATACCACACAGTTCCAAAATCCAATAGAAATATCATAAACAGAGTCAAAATTTATACTCCTAACACACTTATACATATATGACTGCTCACTTATTTCTTGTTGTTGATTTTCAGTGTTTTAGTTGCCAAGAATGATATTGTTAAGATATCTGATTTCGGAACCAGTAGAACCTGGAACGAGAAGAGTACCAAAATGTCATTTGCTGGAACAGTGGCATGGATGGCTCCAGAGGTTATCCGAAATGAGCCCTGTTCAGAGAAAGTTGATATATGGTAAGTAGTCTTATAATATATATATGATTCTATTTTACAAGATTTTTACAACCTAAATCATTGCCTTTATATGAAATAAAAACGTAAATATCAAATTTAGTGTGCACGACACATTTCTGGAATAACCTTCATCAGGGACCAAGAAAACCAAAGGGCTTAAACAGCATAGCCAAAATGAGACATTAAAATGTATTTTCCCCCAACAGCTAATGAGGAGATAACTAGATTATATTTTAAGCTTTGCAGATGTCAGTCTTGGTTTTACTGTAGTCAAATTTGAGTTTCCCTATTGACATGTAGAAAGGCTAGGTAAACAGATATTTGCCACAGTAAGATCAGGATTTGTTTTGTCAGTATATACAAATGTGTATGGGAAAGGGGAGGTAATAAAAAAAATATATGAGTTAAAATCAATCCATATTGAACGGTTCTATTTTTCTTACTTTTGCCATGCACAGTATTTATTTATTTTAATATGTGACCAATCTATTTTTAGGTCATTTGGTGTGGTATTATGGGAGTATGTACATATAATTACAAATGTATATATATGGAAAATGGGAGGTAATAAAAATATAAATAAAAATATTAAAAATCCTAGTTAGAAAATCATTACACATTAAACGATTCCATTTTCCTACTTTTGCCCTGCACAGTATTTATTTATTTTGATACGTGACCAATCTATTTTTAGGTCATTTGGTGTGGTATTATGGGAGTTATTATCGGGAGAGATACCATACAAAGACGTGGATTCGTCTGCAATAATTTGGGGAGTAGGAAGTAACAGCTTACATTTACCAGTGCCATCCTCATGTCCTGAGGGATTTAAACTGCTGATGAGACAATGTTGGTAGGTATTAGTAGTAAATTAATATATTCTGTCAAAGGAAAGACAATCCCATAAGATAAATTGACACTTATTTAAGATCAGTCAGTTGTGTGTAATTGTTCATGCTTAACTGTTTTAGAAAGTTGACCGTTAAATACTGGTAAATTGATACATATAGATTCTCCTTCAGTTGCCTGTGGATTACGATATTTCTCCACTCAAGAGAGTTAAATTAAAAATTTTAACCACAAGCTGTCAGACAATTGGTTCAAATTTTTAATTTAACTTTCGAGAGTGGAAAAAATCGTAACCCACATGGGCAACTGAAGGAGAATTTGTTTCTCCCATTATCTAACACAAACTTTATTTCAAAAGCCGTCAAACGAGTCAAATGCGGGGAAAGGCACGAGACATTTTAATCCTATAGAGGATTACAGATTTTTCCACCACTGGTTCAGCAGGGTTAAGACGACGTCATAATGGGAGAAATTGGGTTAACCTTTTGAGTGCCTGCTGACTGCGTTAATGAGGTAAAACCAAAGACTGGTTGGCTCGGAAATAGAATAATGTGTCCGAGTGGAGCAATATGTCTAACCAGGAATTGTTGTTTCAGTGAGCTAGCACTAAAATAAACTGTCTCGTCCTGTTTGTCTAGTATATAGCAGAGAAGCAGCAAATACCAATTCTATAGTCATTGGTATGACCCCACCGTTCTATTACACTACCGATGAGTCTACACCAGAGTGGTTAAATACTATTCTCCCATTATGACGTCATTTTAACCCCGCTGAACCAGTGGTTGAAAAATCTGTTATCCTCTAGAGGATTATAATGTCTCGTGCCTTTCCCCGCATTTGACTCGTTTGACGGCTTTTGAAATAAACTTCGTGTTAAATAATGGGAGAAACAAATTCTCATCAGTTGCTCATGTGGGTTACGATATTTCTCCACTCTCGAGAGTTAAATTTAAAATTTTAACCACTCGCCTTACGGCTCGTGGTTAAAATTTTTAATTTAACTCTCTTGAGTGGAGAAATATCGTAACCCACGGGCAACTGAAGGAGAATCTATATCTATTACAATAAATTATTGAAATATCTATGGACATAATGTAAAGGTTGAGTATTATACATGATTAGCTATGGTAATGTTTTTACCTCACCAATGTGTACTATACATTACCAATTACTGTAATATGTTTTTTTTTACTGCTTGATTTGCTTGTTGAGTTTTGCATCATAGAATTTATGTTAACTTTTCATGTGTACTATACATTACCAATTACTGTAATGTGTTTTTTTTTACTTCTTGAGTCATGTTATATAGAATTTAATGTAAACATTACAGGTCACCAAAAGCCAGAAACAGACCATCATTTAGACAGATCTTGATGCATTTAGAGATAGCATCACCTGAGTTACTTAACTTTAAACATCAAGATTTCATTGAGGCACAGGTAAATTATTATTACATACCTTATACATTTAGAGATAGCATTACCTGATTTACTTAACCTTAAACATCAAGATTTCATTGACGCACAGGTAAATCATTATTACATACCTTATTTTCGGGAATAGAGAAGCCTGTGTACTATAGGTGTGTAGAAATTTCTTAGGGAAAACATTTTTTTTTTCTATTAAAGTTTCGATTTGGAGGTAAATGTATGAATCTAGGTTAAGAAAAAATTGAAATATATTAAGCGGGTAATCAGAATCCATAATTTGAAAGACAGACAATATGATGGCCAAAAGAAAAGGGCCAAAAAGGGTAACAGAGGTCGACAATTAATACGTAGCAAACTAAAGATTGAGCAACACAAACCACAGTAAAAAACAGGTTAAACTAATTGTTGTCCAATTGTAATGCTTTCAATATTGTTTTCATAGCAGCTAGAATGCAGTGCACAGAATCTAGTCACATATCGTACAGATTTATGGTAATAGGTCTCAAAACTGTACTTCAATAATTTGTTTTGTATCATAGATTATCTGGAAAGAAGAAATAAAAGAACAACTTCAGTTAATTAGATGTGAAGGAACACATATGCCCCACCTTGAAGAAGAACTTGTCAAAAGAAGGAGAGAGGAATTAAGGTATGATATATTTTGATAAGAGAGTGAATGATTGTTGTCTAAGCCAAGTGAGCAATATTTCAGCTATATTATTGTGTGAACAATTTGCATTACAATCATATGATGATTATGTCTGTTTTATACTAGACCAACATGCTTAGTTCAATTTTTAGAGTGTAAGCTCACTGAAGCTGTGGGTAAACATTGTTATGAAACTTTGTTAAAATGCATGGAGGTACATAATAACAGATCTATCAGGGTTTTTTTTTCGATGAGGTTATTTTATCTATTAGTAAAAAAAATAAATAAGGCCATGCAAAGTTAATTACTTGGTTCTCAGGCCCTTTTTTGTCAAAATTGATGAGGGAGGGCGGCATTTTTTTTTATCCTTTTACTGCTGTAAAAAGTGATGAGGGAGGCATTTTTTCTTCTTTTTTTT
>MJUT01005958.1:642473-656239 GCA_002080005.1 Gigantidas platifrons
CCCCTATTATGTTTCCTGGTAAAACTGGCAAACATTTGTGCCGAATTTGCACAGAAACGATTGACATTTTGTCTAAATGTCAAACGGAAACACGTTTTTTATTTATACATTGTCATAACGATGCTTTAAATCTCATTTAAGCATGATGCGTTTTAAAGCGTTTCACCGACCACGCGATATAAGAGAAAAACGGATGCAGTTGTTTTTTCCGTACGGACAGCGCTACCGCATTTAATTTTTTTTTTTTACTATTTTTGCAAAAAAATCGGCAATGCAGCAACGAATTTACACATGCGGGCGGGCCTGAGAACCAAGAAATTAACTTTGTATGGCCTAAGTCCATATTTTTTTTTCAACTTTTCCCTTTTATACAATAACTTGCCCTAAGATTTAATGATCACCTCTTGACTGGATTTCCGAGTTATTCTAAATTCATTAAAAGGTTAATTAAGTAGGTCATTGGTTGTTCTATTAATAAACATTATGGATGAAGTATAAATTAAAAAACATTTTTTTTTTATAGACATGCACAAGACGTAAGGGACCATTACGAAAGAAAACTGGAGAGGGCTAACAACTTGTACATGGAGCTCACAGCTTGTATGTTACAGTTAGAGAAAAGAGAACGAGAATTGATTAAGTAAGTTAAATATATAATCTGCTTTATCATCATTGTCAATTTTCTATTAAATATTAAAATCATAACTATGAATTTAGAAAGTTATTTAGTTGCCATGATATAGCTGAAATATTGTTGAAAGTGGCATTAAACACCAAAAATCAAATCAATCAGAAAGTTATTTTAAGAGAAGAGTATGTTATATGAAGATCTAATGGGGAAAATATTTCTAAATTTTCTTTCCTGAAACCACTGAACCATTTGAATGAAAACTTGTTGGCTGAAATATACTTTGGATAGCCCTTTAAGAAATGCATGTTTTTGTATCCATCAGATATCTAAGATGGCTGTTAGAGCAGGACATAGTTTTAACATAGAACCATATTGGAAAAGGAACAAATACTTTTGTCTCAGAAACTAGAAATTAGATTCAACCCACACTGTAATTGAATAATTATTGGATGGCATCTTACAAAATTTCAATTTTGATGTGGATTGGAAATCCAAGATGGCCATCAATGCAGGACAAATTTAACATAGAACCATTAATAAGTTTTTATCTCAATTTGTGGGTTTGTGTATTTTATGAGAAGTAATTTCTAATTGTTTTTTTCTTGTTATGTTTAGAAGGGAACAACAGCTAGCTATGTACGCCAAGAAAAGGAAAAGTATCGTACGACCAGTCATACGAGCTCAAGAAAGATTAGAGAGAATGAGTAAAAAACGAGCTTATAAATCTGGCTCAGAACCAACAAGGTATGTTTTACCCATACCCAAATCAAATTTAACTCGTAACAATTCATTATGAATTAAATTTAGTCACATGTCATTAAATATGTGTTTTGATTGGTTTAAAAAGTTGAGGTTACTGAATCTGAAAATATACGTCGTTTCCAAGCCGTCGTGTGCCGTTTTCATCAGGCGATTTTCTTTAAATGATGCACCTTTGGGGTTATTTAAATTTATTTCCGATTATTTCCCTTATTTTGAAAAAATAAATACATTTTTCAATATCATAACAAAAAAGGTTTGAATTAATTTATAAGGATTGATCGAAATTATTTGTTCGGTTCATTCGAAATAACCTCAATCAGGTTGTACACACTCTTGCGTAACCTTAAATGTAAATCTTCTAAAGCAACAAATGCACAGTATAAAAACAGGCTTATAAATCTGGCACAGAAACAACAATGAAAATATTTGTGGTTACCATCACTTTTAACTGTATTCCAGACACTGTAAATTCATTTTTATTCATTGCATAACAATTTTTCGTGGTTTTATCAAACCATGAAATTAAGTGAGCCGTAAAAGGCATAATTATGTAACAATTATGAGTAAGTATTCAAACCATGAATTCAAATGTCAACAAAATTCTCATTATCCGACGATCCACGAAAATCGATGTCAACGAAAATAAATAAAACCACTGTAGTGGTTAGATTTATTGGTGAAGGAAACTAGAGTATGCAGTTAAAATCACTGACCTGCCACGCGTCATTGACAAATATTATCAGCAACTTAGGCCAAAAAAAAAAATATATGTGTTTCCGATTGCATGGTCTTTAAAATTAGGGTCGGTAGGTCGGGATTTTTTTGTTTTTTGTTTTGTTTATACCTACAAGTATGCTCCTTCCTCTAAAATCACACAAACTTGTTTCTTTCTTTCTTACTACATCTTATTAAATATTTGACATGCATGAATCATTAATACTGGTTCCAAACATCGATCAAAACATGAATGTACATAACAAAGAAATGAAGAAAATTCAAACAGGAAACCGCGTCTATTGTTGAAGTCAAAAACAAACACGGAAACGGAGACGAATTTCCGGATTTTGCCGATCTATTATTTCTTTTGGCATAAAAAATGTTAGGGTCTGCGGTAAAATTTTAGGGTCGGTCAGTCGATCGGAAACACACATATATTTTTTTTGGCCTTATATCGAGTACAACTCACAACTGTAGATACACCTCCAAAGCCAACATGTGTCAGATGTGTTGTCACTGTAACTTGCTCTAATTTTGGATAATAAAAAAAATGGTTCCATTTTCAGAATTTGTTTAATTTTCAGCATAAATACATGCAATAATAATTACTAGTGCTAAATATATAATATATTTTTTATCCTGCAATCAGTACATTTGCTGTACAAATATGCTACACAAATAAATTTTTGCTTTATTCGTAGTATACGAATACATTTTTCAGCCTACGAATAACTTTTGAAACCTACGAATAAATTTTTAAGCCCCGCCTATATATATTCCGGAACTACTTTTTTTGTGTTTCTGCTCTCCTGTGAAGGAGTTACAATATGAACCATAACCAATGTCAATAATCGACCGTCGTCTTTTTCTAATAAATGTTTTCGTTCTCACTACTAAATACAAACCGACAAAATTAATTACTAGTAAATGAAACTAATAATTTTAAAATTCCATATTTTTTATACATATTTTATGATAAAGAAATCCTAGAAGTCAAAGAAAAACAAAACAAAAATCTTCAACAAATCCGAATCATTTAACTGGGTCATACTTAAATACGCCTGCAGTAGTAACCAGGTAAATATATACGCCTGTGTGAAAAGATGCAACTGTGTGATTCACTTTTATTTATTTTTTTTTTATATATAAACTAGTAAAAGGAATATATTGGATGTTTACTATTTTATATATAAAAAAATTGAATAAGAGTGAACCATATAGCTGCAGGCGTATACCTTTTCACACAGGCGTATATATTTACCTGGTTAATACTGCAGGCATATTTACTGCAGGCGCATGTGACCTATGATCCATAAATTAATGTGTTTTCATATCTATGAAAAACATATTAAATATATATATTTCAGGTTCTAAACTATCAATTTTCTATATAGATTTTCATCTTAATCAATAAATCTACATTTAAATAAAGTTATTTCATTTCCTTTTGAGAACTATTTGTTTGCGAATTTTTGTCGGCCAAAAAAAATCTGGTATTTTACTACGCCAAATAGTGAGGATTCAGTTGCATAATGCATTGTAAAAAATGCATTTTTACAAGTTAAAATTATTTTTTAGGACATCGTGGATTGCAGGATAAATACAATATTGGTCTGTTGACTGTAAATATAGAATTTATTTGACTCAGCGCGAAACGGGGAGAAAGACTCACTAAACTTCGTCTTCTGTCCGTTTCTCGGCCTTGTCAAATAAATTCTATATTTACCGTCAACAGACCAATATTGTATATATATCCTTTAAAGGGATATTGTCTACGAATTTTTTGAAAATTTTTAACTGTCCATAAATGATTTGTTTAAGCTATCATTAAACAGTTATGCTACAAAATATACGATTGGTGTTCTTTTTTTGACAAAAAAGACCCAAAACTATCGTTATCAGAATTATTGTTCGGATGACAGAAATTCAAAGTGAAAGTAAAAGTAAAAATGGAAGTTTGGAATTCTCGGGGGTTTAGCTTTGAGGTAAGGAAAATACTGTTAAGATTCAAACACTTCATGATTGTCACGCTTGTTTAATGTTGTTTGAATCTTAACGTTTCGTAGCGTATTCGCCAATAATTTGGTGTTTAATCTTCATTATATGAAGGTCAGTACGGAAAACAACAATAATTTTGGGTATGAAAAAATACAAATGTGGTAGACAATATACCTTTAAACAACTTTTTATTTTTACATGATTCAAAGGGAGATAAGCCACAAAAGTTTTATCTTTCACAAGTTTGAGACACTTCTCTATCCAAAAGCATGTATCAATCATAATGTAAGTTTTTTTTTTTTTTTATAGTCCTGAAAATATACACATGGACAGCAGTTTAACTACCAGTTCAGAGTTAGTGTTACCTTCACCAACAAAAGTACGGATGAGGAAAAGCAGACATCGTCGTGGCAGTAAAGGATCCCTTAGTAGTATATTTTCAAGTCCTGCGAAGAGTCCTACAAAAGATGCACTCCACGAAGAATTACATGCCAAGCAACTGCAGTTACAACGAGCGGATCCCAGAGATGTGTCTCCCGGAGTGTTCAAATATCTTGGTCCGGGGACTGCCGTTCGTGAATATAAATCAAATGACGAGCACGAATTTGGTTGTCACAAGTGTAGCCGAGATTTAACTCACAGTAATTTAAATGACGTGTGTTTCGGATGTGAGGGTGGGTGTACTGACAATATGTGCAGTAGTCAAAGGTCAAGTAAATTAAGTCTTGACGACAGTCCGACCGCAGACACAGCAGACACGGCAGACACGTCAACTCCTAGTCCAATTACAGAATCCAAAGACTTGATTGAAAACCAAAACATAGAAAATGTCAATGAATCAAAACCAACTCTTCGTGAAAAAGATTCGAACGAAAATTTAAACTGTTCCTTCGATACCGATACTGGTACCGAAAATTTAACGACCATGACATCAAACATGAACACAGACGATAATACGATAATTAATACGACGTTAAATCGTAAAATTAATGATCCTCGTAGTTCTCCAACTTTAAATATTAATTCTCATAGAATGGAAAGTATGGAACCAGTAAATGTTATACGAAGAGAAAGGAAGTTACGATCTATAAAGGTAACGTTGATTTATGGGTAATTTGTAAATATTCACTTTTGATCTTTACATATGATAATTTACAATTATTGCCTTCATATGAGGTGAACATCGAAAGTTGTCAACCCGAGAGTAGTTGTTTTCCCAAGGATTTTATACTATACAATTAATAACTTTTAATGAGGTGGATACCAGGATTTATTAACCCACGAATATTATATTTACCAAGACCCTAAGGGCCGAGGTAAATATATTATTCTTGGGTTAATAAATCCTGGTATCCACCGAATTGAAAGTCATTAATTGTTTTATTATATGACACATTTTATATGTTTCTTTCACCCTTAAAATAAGAGTTGATCACAAGATTTTCTTTTGTTTACCTTGTTGGAATGTTATATTCACCTGGCGTGACGTCACACCAGGTGATTATAACATTCCAACAAGGTAAACAAAACCACGAGGTGATTATAATGTTTTATAAAGATCGTTACTAGGGACGTCAGCCAATCAGAAAAAGACATTATCTGAAGTCATATAATAATACTGCATAGCATGTTTTATAGTTCTTGTCATTATTTTAGGCCAAAATGGTACAAAATTTATATTTAGTGAAAAAAAATGTGTTTTGCAATGTTAACCTTATTTCAGGGAAAATTTGGAGCAAGTGAGGTATTTCTTTGAAAATCTTTATAAAACTTGACATGGAATGAAATTTGAATATTTTTTTTCTGTTAAATGTCAGAAAAACAGATTTGCCTTCAAAATTAATATGCATCAAAACATTTAAAAAAAATATATAAAGATTTTAAGTAAATAAAAACATCTGCACAAAGGCCAATTGGCTTTTTACGTAAAAATCTTGACATCAGTTGGACCTCTGTAAAGCAACAAGCTTATAAATTCTCATTAGACCATCACTTGGGTATGCTTGTTTTGTATGGGAACCCTACGATAAAGGTGAAATCGATCAACTGGATATGGTCCAACACTGAGCTGCCACAGACAACGAATGTACATCTAGTGTTGGTGACATGTTACAACACCTGACCTGGCGAAGTCTCGAGGACAGGTGTAAAACTGCTAGAGTGATCATAATGTACAGTTAAACCTGTATTAAGAGGTCACCCTTGGGACAAAGCAAAAGAGACCTTATAAGACAGGTGACCTCTTAAAAGAGGTTCAATTCATATAAAATTTTCTATAACAGGACAAGAAAAAGGTGACCTTTTAATACAGGTGACTGTTTAATAGAGATGACTGTTTAATACAGGTGACTGATTAATACAGGTGACTGTTTAATACAGGTGACTGATTAATACAGGTGACTGTTTAATAGAGTTGACTGTTTAATACAGGTGACAGTTTAATATAGTTGACTGTTTAATACATGTGACTGTTTAATACAGGTGACTGTTTAATACAGATGACTGTTTAATAGAGGTGATTGTTTAATGCAGGTGACTGTTTAATACAGGTGACTGTCTAATATAGGTGACTGTTTAATACAGGTGACTGTTTAATAAAGGTGACTGAATAATACAGGTGACTGTTTAATACAGGTGACTGTTTAATACAGGTGACTGTTTAATAGAGGTGGATGTTTAATACAGGTGACTGTTTAATACAGATGACTGTTTAATAGAGGTGACCTCATGGCCAGGTTTGACTGTATATTTAATATCAAACAAGAAAGTACTAAGCAAGACACATTTAAGCTACCTGACCTTGTAAGACTTGACAAAGACAGGAATTGTTTCTAATCCTCCTTACATTACTGATTGGTCGGTAAAAAATACGAACTCTGACATGATCCCAAACAGGATGTTGGTCTGTAAGAATTGTTTTTTTTTAAAAGATACAACAAACATCTCATTTTAATTAGATTAATAAACATACATCCTTTTTGAATGTTCCACATAATTAAAATATTACATTTTCTAACTACAGCATTCTGAAGATTCCTGGTCAGAAGAAGAAGGGGAGGTAAGCGAGGATGATATTCGTCGCAACAGGAATAGACAGTCCTACTGTTCAACGTTAAGTTCTGAAGGGATTTTATCAGAAGAAGAAAATACAAGTGAACATTCGGAACAATTGACTCCCGATGGATTGTTATCTACAAATAGTTCTGAAAATTTACATTTAGAATTAGCTAATTGTGCTGTGATTCACGTATCAGACGGACTCTCAGATAAAGAATATACCGTACGGAAAATGAGAGATCAAGTCTCTGTATCACCAGATAGATTGTATGAGGTAACTTTATCTAGTGTATTTATGTTCACCCCTTTCTAGGGGGGGAGGGTATATTGTATGTACGTCAGAAAAGGTTGTAGGTTGTATGAGGTAGCGTCAGGTGTATTATTGTCTCCTCCCCCTTTCTAAGGAGCAGCATATTATTTGTCCATCATAAAAGGTTGTAGGAGCAACTCTTCCTACATTTTTAAAGTGATTTGCATCAAACTTTACCATATGAAGAATTGCATATTATTATGGCAGTTTGATCAGACCACTTTAGAAGGAGTTATTGCTCCTTTTTGATGGGGAGAGGAACACATGTTTTTCCATCAAAAACAAAACCATCAGTTGATTTTGAATTCATTTACTGAGTGAGTAAGTGATTGTTGTGTAAAACCAAATGAGCAAATTTCAGCTATATCATCGTCATGGTGATAACAAGTTACATTTCCATTGGATGATGATGATGATGATGTCTGCTTAGTACTGGACAAACACGCTTTGGATTTTTATAGTGCTAACTCACTGAAACAACAGTCTGCGAGTAGACATGTCGCTCCACTCGGACACATTATTCTGATTCCGAGCCAACCAGTCTTTTCTCTTACTTCTTAATGATGTCTTCTGTTCGAATAAGCCGTGTATTCAAGTTTTCAATCCAAATGTAACTAACAAATACTTTGAACGGAGCTTTTTCTTACTTCAAATTATCGAAGAAAATAACTTATTCGTATTCAAGATTATAGGGTCATATTGTTTTTCATCTATATTTTTTGATTGATTGGTTGTGTGTTAACATTATTTGAGCAGTATTTCAGCATTGTAGGGATTTTTCATTCGACAGTCAAACCTGTAAATTAAGGGCAATATGAAGGTGCAATGTAAGACATGTTTTACTTTATATAATATATCTGCAGTTAAACCTGTATTAAGAGGTCACCTGTGGGACAAATAAAAAGTGGCCTTTTAAGACAGGTGACCTCTTAAAAGAGGTTCAAATCATATGATATTTTCTATGACAGGGCAAGAAAAATGTGACCTTTTAATACAGGTGACTGCTTAATAGAGGTGACCACATGGGCAGGTTTGACTGTATATACACACTCTGTACATTTAATCATGTGACTGAGTTTATAAATAGAATCTTGAAATATTGAACTGTTTCCAACAGATTTCTTTTTATATTTACAGAATTCTGACATAACGTCAGACTCAGATGAGTGTTCGGACATAACTGTCTCAACAACGGTCCATCGACCTGCTCAGAGAATGGAAGCAGAAGGCTGGTGAATAACCACAAGCTATTTATAGTTCTCTTTGTTAAATAGACGAATTTGTGATTGGTTTTTTTCGCAATGATTCAAAATTTTCTGTAGAAAGAAATATTATACTAAATTATTTGAAATATTAATAGTAGAGTATTGACTGACAGAACAGTCTTCTGTTAAAAAATAAATGTTAAACTTTAGTTGCTTTAGGTTACAATAACAAATAAATGTTATACAAATGTATTTTATTTGTTATAGGTTACGATATTTAATTTATTTCTCCATTGATTTACGAGAACAATGATACTAAATATAGCAGTGGTAAATCTAGTTCTATAATTAGATTTTTTTTGGGGGATTTCTTAGAAAAACTGACAGTGATAGATGAAGGTTTACTCAAATTACTTTTTCTTCTTCAAATATAAAGATTAGTGACACATTAAATTATTAATAATTGAGAGAGAAAAAAGGATTGGAAAGGGAGGTAATAAAATTTTATCCCATTAAGGGAGGTAATAAATTAACCCTTTTTAGGCCAAAGGGAGATCCTCCTTTTCTTACTTGGCCAGGGCAACTAGTTCACCAATGTATACATTTCAGTAGGATATCTAGGGGGTGGGGTTTAGAGCAATTAGAACCTCCTGCCCTTTTCCTGAATAATTATTGAAAATGACTTAAATTTGTTTACAAGCAAAGTTTTTATATAGTTTTACAAAATTTCTTTGTCATGATTCCTTTATATGGAAAATTTATGTTGCTGTTTTAATTAGGAGGAAATTACAATTATGTAGGTCATTTGTGAAAATTGTGATGTCATTGCTACTGTGATGTAAACGATTATATTCCACTGGGTGAAATATCGGGTTCTCTTTCACTTTGAAATCTTAGTATTTAACAAACATCTATGAAATAATAATATGTTATTGTAATAGAATTTCTTTTTATCTGTAACAAAACTACTGTCAGTTTTTACTCTTTTTTTCTTCTTCTTCTTCTTCAATTTTCGCTATTTCGTACCTTCAATTTTTGCTAATAGGACTATTTTTAACCAGTGATTCAACCAAGGAAATTATTATTAAAACAGAAAATTGTACATTTATATATAAAATTTACATGTTACTGGACCAAGATGTTATTGTTAATTTTTATGTATAGCATCGTCCTTGACCCACAGCTGATCATGTGACAATTACTCTCCACTCAGCACTCATGGGTAAACTGGCAGAGAAATATACGTAATCATGTGATCGCTTTAGAACACTTTGATAAGTCTCGATAAATGTCACATTCTGATTACTCTCTTCACTTATCACCCATAGGGTCAATTGACAGAGAAATTATAATTTCTTTGAAAAAAAAAAAGCTATTAATAGTTACCAATCAAATTCATCGTCTGATATTGTTAATCTCCTTCTTTGAGGTGAGAAAGCTATGCAAAAAATGGGAATCTTATAATTTACAAGGAATTCCTTTTTTAATGTAGATACATTTAAAACCTGTGATTTGGTTGGTTATAAAGACAGTCATCGGGACTAATCAAAATGTTTAAAACAATCACATGACGTTGGGGATTTCTCTGCCAATTGACCCATGGGTGATGAGTGAAGAGTAATTGGAGACGTGATCAGCCGTGAATTACCGACGATGATGTATAGAGGCATTGTAGATTATCAGACTCTAGTCATCAAAAATCATATCATTTTTGTCGATAAAAAAATGGCATTGAAAAATTCTTCATATACATAAATTTGTATTGTATTTAATTGTAGATAGGAATCATCCTAGCTTTCTCTTTGTATGTATTAGTTCTTTTAAAAACATCTAAGGGAGACAACAAAAGAGAGATATGTTGAATTAAGTAAATTAAGGTTGCCTATTTAATAAGATGCTGTATTAATTTTTTTTCTTGCAAAATACGCAGCAAAATTCTTATCTAAATGATGCAAGTTTTTCTCTTTAAAACAATATGATGTACATATGTACAATATTAATTTGTATTCCTCTCAAACATTTTCCGATTTTGTTCCCCTATGAAGTGAAAAAGTTGAAGAAAAGGCTATTTCATACTGTGACGGCTTTTACCTATTAATTTTAACATTTTTAAATAGCTGTGATTATAATGATACAGTGATCTCACTAACATAGTTATCTCCCTTCTCTTTGTAAAATTCAAAATTGCATTTGAAGTGAAAGTATTAAGTACCAACCCTTATTCCAGAAATAATTAAACTGAGAATACATTTCATTGATTGAGTGAGTCTTTGCTTACATTTCAAATTATTGATACACCAATTGACCAACGAAATGCATAAAATAGAAAAAATGATGCTGCATTGCACACTTGAAAAATCTTCCCTAAAAATGTCAAAATTCCTATAAAATTTCAAGAATCTCCCATAATGTTAAGCTATAGTAAGTCTAAATTAATAAAGTGATCTCACTAATATAATTATCTCCCTTCTCTTTATAAATTTTAAAATAGGATTTGAAGAGAAAGTATTAACTAAAGTCTGAATTAATAAGGTGATATCAATCACAGAATTATCTCTCTTCTCTTTGTAAAATTTAAAATACAATTTGAATTGACAGCTGTTTAAGTAAAGTCTACATAAATAATGTGATCTCACAGACAGAATTATCTCCCTTCTCTTTGTAAAGTATTAAAGATAACAGTGCATTTGAAATGAAATGATGAATAATAAATGCCTTTTTACATAAATTAACAAAGGTAAGCAAGCTACCAAATAACGTAAGAAGCATAATTAATAATCTTAAAGACGGTATATGATGTAAATGTCATAATTTTTAATAATCTTAAAGACGGTATATGATGTAAACGTCATAATTTTTAACTGCTGAAATTAATTTTATAGGTTGCATGTCATTGTTTTAATTGCAAAATATTTAGTAGTAAATTTCACATTCATTTATTTTGGTGTGGAGTGGAATGGGGGAGGTGGGGATTGAATTGAAAGCTTAGTAAAGGGTTGTAATAATATTTCCTGTGATCCCTTTGTATTTTGTTAGTTGTACGTATATAGCTGTGTTCTGTATGTACAAAGTCTTTCACACTTCTTGTTAATTTTCAAAAATGAAGTTGAAACCCTATCTCCTCGTTTTTATTTGGGGGAGGGGGGGAGTGAAATTTTTAATTTTTATTTGTTGAACACAGTTCACTCCTTCACACTTTTCTTGGCAGAGATATGATGGTTCCAATTTTAGATCGATATAATTTGTATCTAAAACTAAATTTTGAAATTCCAAATACAGAAATTTTGTCTTATAATTCGTTATACTATTGTATGTAAATTTATTTCAAATAAATATTTTTACATAATAGTTCCACATTGTGATTTAAATTTTTGTTTCAAATTTTATGTCCTAAATGTTGACGTTTTTCTTTTAAATTAATATTCTATGTTAAAAATAGATATACATAATTTGTGTAAAGTTTGTGATACAAATGCAGCTTACTGAGTAAAGTTTTGAATTGTATATTATTGATCTGTGAAGTTATTTATAAATGAAAATTGATTAATTTAAGGTGGTACCATACACTTCAGGTAAAATTTGATCTGCTCGTTTAATTTTCTTATTTTTTTGGCATTTTGTTTGAATATATCCACTGTAATAAATATCAAAATTTTAACAAATTCCAACCAACACTCAGAGCTATAAATTCACTAACCACATAGCAGCTTTTCTCTCTGTGGTTTTGATTACCGAGATGCTTGAAATCTGCATACAAACATCATATGATCAAAACGTTCAACTGATTTGAAAGAGATATCTCCCTTAATATAGTTGCTTGCCCATGGTCGGTGGTTCTCTCCGGGTACTCCGGCTTCCTCCACCACTAAAACTGGTCGCCATGATATAGCTGAAATATTGTTGAAAGTGGCGTTAAACACCAAAAATCAATCAATCAATCATCCCTTAATATATTAAACTTTAAAAAAAAAAATTACAATATTACAATTTGTAATCTAACATCCGACAGCATTTTTCTTTGAAAGATGTCTAACTTCAAAATGACCAGTATTTCTTAATACATTTTTGCCAATACTAATTTTAAAGGGCAAAAATGCTGGATAAAATTTGATTAAAAATGAATTTGCAATGAAATTAAAATTTTATTTATTAGTTAATTACATTGCATGTTTTTCAATATGGTAAAGTGAAATTAACCATTTCAGTGAACAGTCCCAACACAATTTTGAAGGACAAAAAAATTAAAATGGAAATTTGAAAACAATTTTATGTATTTTAAAAGGCTTCCAGAATAATATATGTTTTTTTTTTGTAGTTTTTGTTGTGACTATTATAGTTATATAAAATGAGATATATGTTTTTTTTCTCATTTATAAATAAAGATATTGATGATATTGTTATTTAAGAATTTTATGAGATGTTAATTGTTTTGGAGATATTTTATTGTTTGTCATTAACATATATTACTGTTTTTGTAATTTACATGGCCTTTTCGGCGTAAAATTTTCAAATATTAATTTTGTGCTCATACTAAAAAAATTTGATCCATCACCACTTGCAATCAGATTTTTTTTTAAAATATGAAATTCATACTTGTATTCTTGATAAGTCTACTTATTTACTGTTTATACAATATTAATACGTCCACAAAAATTTTGTGGTCATATTAAGTTATGTTCCTGTCATCATTGTCATTGTCCGTCTGTAGACAAGAATGGTTTCCGTGTAATAACTTCAGTTGTAGTTGCCGCATCCTTCTGAATTTTTAACACAATGACCCCTGTCACTAATGGTGGTATTGATTAGGGGTATTGTAACCCTACCCATTTCTAAAGGCCATCATTTTACATTCGGTTAGCTGTGGAACCATAGCTCTTAATGGTCTTTATTTCTTTTTTTTGATAACAAAGAAAAGAAGACTCGAAGAACTAATTAGATTTTAGGCTCAATGTATAGAGAAAATTTTTATTAGAAGAAATTTGGAGGTACAATTTTGGTATGATTGCCCCTGAAAAAATCCATCATCCTGATTGGATAATTATTTAGAGTATGGGTACAAAACTTGTACTACAAAAGTTTTACGACC
>MJUT01005958.1:668332-703812 GCA_002080005.1 Gigantidas platifrons
GTAACACATACCCTAAGATGAGTGTGAACCTCTAGTGTTTCTTTACTGTTTACATATCATAGTCACAATAAGATCTTCAACAATGAGTGTAACACATACCCTAAGATGAGTGTGAACGTCTAGTTTTTCTTTGCTGTTTACATATCACAGTCACAATAAGATCTTCAACAATGAGCATAACACATACCCTAAGATGATTGTGAACCTCTAGTTTATCTTTGCTGTTTACATATCACAGTCACAATAAGATCTTCAGCAATGAGCGTAACACATACCCTAAGATGAGTGTGAACCAGTCCCTGCAGTTGAGCAGTACTCTATACTTCTAACAATAAACGTTACACCTTATTCATCTTTGTAGTTCTCATTTGGTGTATAGAATTTCATTTCTCAGATCTGTGGTTATCAATCAGATTTGATTTTGATTTTTTGTGTTTTATCGCCACTTTCAGTAATATTAATTCAGCTATATCATTCATGGCGACCAGTTTTATTGGTGGAAGAAGCCAGAATGCCCGGAGAGAACCACTGACCATGGGCAAGCAACTGGTAAACTTTATCACTTGCGGCTGCGAGTTGAGTGCATCCTTTTTTGTAATTTACAAAACCGGGTGCGAACCCACGCCATATTGGTGATAGGCTTGTATGAGTTGCTAGGTAATCCAACTACCTAACTCATTGAGCCACCCAGGCCCTACAACTACCTAACTCATTGAGCCAAACGTTACGTCTTAATGATCTTATTCATCTTTGTAGTTCTCATTTGGTGTATAGAATTTCATTTCTCAAGATGTGTGGTTATCAATAAGAAAACAAAACATGCATAAAGTAAATCTTACAAATACCGTCATCATTGTATCTGACATCCAATTAGGTTTGGTTTGGTTGGGCTTACGGTGTTTAATGCCACTTTCATTCATATTTCAGTTATATTGTGACGGTCAGTTTTATTGATGGAGGAAATCAGATTACCCGGAGAAAACCACTGACCTGCAAGTCACTGACAAACCTTATCACATAAAGTTGTATCGAGTACACCCAATCTGATTAAAATCAGATCTCTCACTTGCTCCCCCTTTTCTGACATGTCGCGGCGTGGGAGATCTGAAGAAATCCCATTACGGGTCACATGTGAATGACCTGATGTCATGAATATTAAATGATATGGTAATTATGGGTTGTGAACTTATTCGACCAATCAGATTACTCGTAGCAAACAACGCTTCAGTTTTGTTGAAAAGATGGTGGATGATAAATATGAGGAGGTGCTGAAATCAATTTGCACACAGTTTTCTGTTGAAACGTTGAAAAGAGAGCAGCAAGAAATGACCAAATCATCGTTAGAGAAGACGGACTGCATATCGGAGCAGTTTATTATTAGAATATTACGCTTTCATGATCTCGGAAGCTGAATTTTCATTGGACGAAAAAGGTCATGTCATTGGGTCATTCACATGTGACCCGTAATGGAATTTCTTCAGATCTCCCACGCCACGACATATCAGAAAAGAGGGAGCAAGTGAGAGATCTGATTTTAATCAGATTGGAGTACACCTCGTCATGAACGGGGTTCGAACATTATATCTGACATTCAATTAACATGTATTGAACTATGAATAAAAATAAACAAATTAGGATGTTTATGCATCGAGTTGTTCCAATAAACAGTAATAAAATAAAAATGTTGATTATGGCAAACTCAAGGTCCATCTAAGCCTGCATCACTCAAATGGTATTGGACTATTCATGCAAAGTTTGTGTTCAATAAAGTCTACTTTTTGAGATACAATATTTTGTTCATTTTCACATAGGATCCCTATGAGAAACATTTATCCATTCATATCAGACTTAAAATGAAAATAAAAAAATGTTGGCATTGGTTCCTTTTGGCCCCTTTATATCTTGAGTGAGTGAGTGTTGCTTTAATGCCAACTCAGCAATTTTTCAGCTATATCATGGCGACAAGTTAATTTTCAATAAGATGAAGATGAGGTCCGCTTCGTACTAGACCAGCATGCTTAGTTGGATATTTATAGTGCTAGTTCACTGAAACAACAGTCCACGGATAGACATGTCTTCCCACTCAGACACATTATCCTTATTCCGAGTCAACTATTCTTTGCTCTTTCTCCTTACTGCTGCGTGCTTAGCAGAGAAGTAACAAATACTAATTCTATAATCTTTGACCTGATCAGGGCATGAACTCACAATCGACCATACTTGAGGCAAGCACGCTAACCATTACACCACCGATGCCATTGCATGTACAATGAAATCAAAACTAAATTACTGTTTTACCTGCCAACATACTGACAACTGATAACAGTATTTACCTGCTAACATACTGACAACTGATAACAGTATATACCTGCCAACATACTGACAACTGATAACAGTATTTACCTGCCAACATACTGACAACTGATAACAGTATTTACCTGCCAACATACTGACAACTGATAACAGTATTTACCTGCTAACATACTGACAACTGATAACAGTATATACCTGCTAACATACTGACAACTGATAACAGTATATACCTGATAACAGTATTTACCTGCTAACATACTGACAACTGGTAACAGTATATACCTGCCAACATACTGACAACTGATAACAGTATTTACCTGCCAACATACTGACAACTGATAACAGTATTTACCTGCCAACATACTGACAACTGATAACAGTATTTTTTCAACACTTTGAACTGGACTCCATCTTTCTGCACTAGACTCGTATCCCATAGGATCATCCCCAGGGGCATGTAATATTGATATGCATACTCGACCATCTGGATAAACTAGAAAAATAATATTAATAGAAAGTTTGCAATAATTGATAGAAATATAACATATATTTCTGTAACTTATGCATTAACTGATTGAAATATAACATGTATTTATAGAAACTTGTGCAATAACTGATTGAAATATAACATCTATTTATAGCACTTGTACAATATATAACTGACATTTAACAAATGGCATGGACCAAAACCTCATTATCTCAAACTGGCAAAAGTTGTTTCATTGGATAACTTGAGGTAAAACTTTGGTCTGTTCATAGCTTAATTTATCGCAGGTAAGGGAACAACCATTTGCCTTTTAGAGGGGTATGTTTTTCTTTTGGTCTTTTTTTTATAAAAATTTTTTTTATTGTCTTGAAGTAAATAATCTGATCCTGTAGTTTTCAATCAGAAATGTTTGGTTAAATTAAAAACAAATAATATTGATTTTTCATGTCCAATAAAAAAATCTGATTTTTATTTTAGTGAAAAAAATTTCTGGCAGATAGAAAAAAACAGACACTCCCTCTAAAAGTTAAATGGCCTTTGAAATTCTAACTAGAGGCTCAGTTGAGCCTGTATCGCTCACCTGACATAAATAAGCACTCTTAAGAATGTCTGCATGCCGAATACATCTAAGTTACTATTCAAATCCCATAGGGTTCTATGTTAAAACTATGTCTGCTCATGGCAGCCATCTTGAATGGAGGTCGTGGTCACTGGACATAATTTTGAAAGTATACTACCCAAGGACGAGGCCATGCCATGTTTGTTTAAATTGACTGACTGGTTTCAGAGGAGGAGACTTTTAAACAATTTTCCCATAGGATCCTATGTTAAAACTATGTCCGCTGATGGCGGCCATTTTGGAACGAGATCAGGGTCACTGAACACAATTTTGGAAGTTGACCACCTAAGGATCATCGATGACGTGTTTGCTATATTGGCTTACTGGTTTCAGATGAGAAGATTTTAAAACATTTTTTCCCATAGGGTCCTATGCTAAAATTATGTCCGCTGAAGGTGGCCATCTTGGATGGAGGTCAGGGTCACCGGACACAAATTTGAAAATTGACCACTTATGGACCATCCATGCCATGTTTGTCTTAATTTGGCTTACTGGTTTCAGAGGAGAAGATTTATAAACATATTTCCCATAGGGTCCTATGTTAAAACTATGTCCGTTGATGGCAGCCATCTTGGATGGAGGTCTGGGTCACTGGATATAATTTTGAAAGTTGACCATTTAAGGACCATTCATGCCATGCTTGCTTTAAATTGGCTTACTGGTTTCAGAGGAATTTTTTTTTTTAAACATTTCAGCCAATGAGAACACATTATGGACCATGGCAGCCATGTTGAATTTCAAATCAGCACCAAAAACACAAACCTGGTAGAGGACCACCCAATGAAAATTTCTGGCAAGTTTGGTTCAAATCTGTTCAGTGGTTTCAGAGAAGAAGATTTAAATGTGAAAAGCTAACGGACGGACGACGGATGCTTAGCCATAACAAAAGCTCACATGGCCTATGGCCAGGTGAGCTAAAAATCCCCCACCCCTTTATTAGACAACTTGTAATGGGGCTGTCGCTATAATCTGACTGTCCGTTAGTCCGACAGCCTGTTAGTTTGACCATTGATAGGACATTACAACAAAAATAACTTTTCACAAAACGTGAGAATTGTAATTGTGAATTTTCACATGTATTGAAGTTATTCACCAAGAATGAAAATTGTTCACCAAACGATGAGCAAAGTTCTTATGAATGATACCAAGAAACCAGGAAATGTTCGTCAGTTCAGTTAACTTTAGATCAGCAAGGAAAGAACAGAGAAATGAATCATGGAAAAAGTTTTTAAAAAAGTTGAGAAAACTTTTTATATAACTTTAGTCTCATATATATTAGGGTAACTAAATCATGTACTAGTACTCACTGTTAGGATGAAACAGTTCACATGTAAATTTCATCTTTGGAGGATTTAATGGGTAGTCTGGTGGGAATGTCACCCTGGCAGGGAACACTCCTCCCTCAAAACATGTATTTTCTGGTCCCCTTCAAAGTAAGTTATGTAAATGTGATAATACAATAAATTGTAAATTAAGGTTACACAGTAGTACATTATTTATAAGCCCCATCAAACCAAAGGCCCACCATACTCTTATCAGGCCAAATTTCAGATCCACAGAGGTAGAAAAAAAATATACTACATTTGTACTAAAAAATGATTTCCCTCATGACAGACTACTTTTTCATTGTAGAAAGGGTGATCTTAAAATAGAGTAATTACTAATTACTCTATTTTTAGAACAAAATAATTGAATACCAGTCTAAAATTGTGAGTTTGAATCCCGCTCATGGCGAGGTATACTTGATATTTCAGTTATATTGTGGAGGTCAGTTTTATCGGATGTGAAACCACAACTACCACATAATCACAACAGCTCCTAATATCATTTGAGACATACACTACTACATATACAGACATACATGGCGTACAGGCACAATTAAGAATAAGAGTGAGTCAGTGTTGTTGAGCTATATCAATCAAGAATTGAATGCATTCTTTTGCAGTTTCATTAGGGTATGAAAGCGTTGACCGAAGTATATTTTCAATGAAATCATGTTGAAAATGTAGTTCGATCAATGCTTTCATACCCCAATGAAACTTCAAAAGAATGCATTCAATTCTTATAATTATATTTAAATCACACCAAAATTTAATATAGTTGAATTTTTCGTTGTGAATTTTATTTGTGTTAGATTATTTGCTGTTGGAAATTACTACGCCATTGATTGTTTACATCTGACGTCGTCATGGAGGCACGTGCAAATTCGGGTTTGAGTTTCATTTGGATGTGAAACATCTCCGTTATAATCATGTGACCACTTCATAACCAATCATATTGTAACATTTCAATGAAAAACGGAAGTAATGTAATTATTGCATGAACAAGTTATATGTAGATAAGATGATGATGATAATATCCGTTTTGTACTAGACTGATATGCTTAGTAGGATTTTTAGTGCTAGCTCACTGCCACTGAAACAGTCCTTGAATAGACATGTCTGACATTCTACTTTGACACATTTTCCTGATTCCAAGCCAACCAGTCTATGATCTTACTCTGTGTGCTTAGCAGAGCAGCAACAAATACCAATTTTATAAGTACAGAGACTCGAACTCACAATTTACCACACTCGATGTGAGCAAGATAAGTCAAAAAAGAATTACTTCTAAAGTGATCAAAGAGTACTTACATAATGAGAGCTTCCCATTCAAAGAAATTTTCTTCATTTACAGGACCAGCTATTATCCCTTCTGGTGGATTTAAGGTCAATTCTGAAGAAAAATTGTTGAAAAATGAAAAAAAAATCATAGGAGGATCAACCATTTTTTAATCTGATCAAAATAGTTTTATACTTCAGAACATTTATACTACATTTTTTGTACATGCACCTAAAGCATTAATTTTAATTTCTTTGTTATTACATGAAATAGACTTGTAGTATTCATTAACTACTCATTTTATTTTGGGACTTTGTGTCAGGAATTCAAAACAAAAGATAAAGGGCTTCACAAATATTTAAAGGGGGACTTTTAACATTAGATCAAAGCTAGCAGAGATAGAAGGTTTTACTTGACAGTATTTCGACAGTAAATTGATCGCTTACATCTCTTTTTTTTTTTATTACTCCAAGATCATGTAAAAGAGAAATCATTATAGGTAGTACTACGTCCAAAAATAACAAATTTGCAAGGCAAGATATTTCTACCGACAAAATAACTGATCTGTTTACATTTTTGCATTGGAAGGAATCTCTTTTTATTGACAATTTTATCTTGTCATTGACTTTACAGAATCAATATGATTATCGATATAATGCCGACTCTACCAAAACAAGATGTTGCACGCTACGTCGTGCTAAGAATACCCCCACTCGTTCATTTGTAAGTCGCACGGTAAACAGGAAGTAGATGTGCGGTAAACCTGGAAAGGGGAGACACGGTACAAGTCACCATGCCAAAGCCATATATCAAATATAAAATCATTTCTTCCAGTAGAAGCCGAGATATCTGTTACGAAAGTGTGAACGGAAGGACGGACAAGGTGATTGCAATATTGCACCCTCTCTACGAGTGGGGGTATAATAACTACAATTATTGAAGCTAAAAGACTTAAAATGCTTTATATGTAATTGCATTGTAATTTTGTATTATTTATCATCTTATTTCCCCCCCTCCCCCAATTCCTGTTTTGTATAATAACGATTGATTGTAATATTGAATTTCATTCAAGAACGATAACTTAAAGCTGTTAATAATTACCAGACCCGATTTTACGAGGACAACAAAAAGCAGAAATCGGCAAAATCCGAAGTATTGAATATACTATAAAAAAGGAATCGTAACGGTAAAACCCGGAAAAAAAAGCGGAATTCTGCTTTAAAGAGGACAAAAATCAGGTCTGTAATTACATATTGTTTATACTCTGACAGTGAAGCATAAAAACTGTAGTCTGTATTACAGTAACCAATTAATCGAAATATGTATGATGCAATTTATTTAGCATTTAAAATCGTGTTAAACAGACATATTCCATCTCAGAATCATCGTTCTTTATAACAAACATGTTACACAAAAGGTTATAAAAAAAAAAGAAGTTATTCTTAACAAGGACGTATTCTCTTTTCCGGACATCCGGGTATCTCGGTAAACGAATGATCTCCCTTGTCGCTAAGGAGGTGAAACATTCATCATTTTGATTAGGTTAAAAAAACATTGAGTACCCATTAAATTTTAAATTAGGGTGAATAAAAATCACTTACAGCATGCCTAAAACATGTGCAGTTGGTTGTTCTTACCATATGATGTTAAAAAAGTTATCATTTCACAAGTTTCAGAAAGACGAAAACAGATGTGCATTCTGGCTCACTACCCTAAATTTAATTTTAAACAGGGAGGTCGATCGTAGTCACCGATAACGTTATTATTTTCTGTCAGTGAAAAAACCTGATTTTCCACAATTTTTTTATTTCATTAGAAAACCCCCTAAAAATTATTATTTCGTGAAATAAATTATATCAGATAAAACTTTAAAACTAGCAATTTATATATTTGGTAATTAAAAGCAATAAAAATATAATTATTAACTGAGCGTTTGAAGTGAAGTGGTTCCGAGAAAATCGGACGCCATGTTGATTTATGTTCCATACTGCAAGTGCGTGCGTCCCTCAATAATCTTGGCAAGAGCATTGACTATTCAGAAACGACAATGTATATGACTCTTTTCAAATTGTTTGCATTATTTATATTCTTCTGTAATATGTAATAAATGTATGCTAGTAATTTACTTTCATGTTTGTTGTACTCGTAAAGAATTAGACAAACTTAAAGGAAATATTAAAAAATGTTTTTAGGACAATCTGGATACAAAACAGAACAGTGGTATGGTTGGCAACTTAGGGTTATAGTATTTAGCGCCACTATCAACAATAGTTCAGTTACAGGGCCCGGTGATTCAATGCGTTAGGTATTTGGATTACATACAAGCCTACCAACAATACAGCGTGGGTTCTCGCCCGGTTTTTTAAATTACAAAAAAGGTGCACTCGATTTGCAGCCGCAAGTCTTGCACCCGATTCGAAAAACTGTGGATACAGAATACACGTATTATTCATGATGTATGACGTCTATGAAAAAAAGGAGGGGGACGAAATCAAATTCATGCCCCATGCGCCTGTGGTTAAAAATATCCGATATCTGTATCTGTATGGTTACGTTACAGTTACTCACTGGGCTTTGATTTAACAGGAGAGAGCGCCGGTTTAATCGCGCTTAGCTAGTAGTGCGGACTTAAACCCTTCCACGGTTTTGGTGCAAACGGTGTTGTCCTCTAGGTGGTTCCAGTTTATAGCAGTCTTTATAAAAAATGAGTTCTTGTATTGGTCGGTTTTTACTGCTGGTACTACGACTGCTTTAGAATTGTTCCTAACTTGTTTGTCTATTATATTGGTTGTTTCGTGGTCTTTGTAGGCTTTCGCTCTGATTTGTCTTTTGGGTTTGTGTGATTTGATAAAAGTCCTCAGCTGGTATCTGCCCCTCAATCACTTTGAAGAAGAAGATTAGGCATTGTTGTTGCCTTCTAGTTTGGAGTGTTGGTAAATCTAGCTCTTTTTGACTTTTAGCATCCTGGTTACACACCCGTCCTCTCTTGATTTATAGTCCTTACAGATGAACCTAGCCCCTCTTCTTTGTATACTTTCTAGTTTGTCTATTTCGGTTTTGCTGTACGGATCCCAGATGACTGATCCATACTCCATTATTGATCTAACTAATGCTATGTAAGCTATTTTTCGGCAATCTTTAGGGCCGTGTTGTAAATTTCGCCGTAAAAATCCTAGTGTGGAATTAGCTTTTTTAGTTACGTTCGTAATATGTTCTTTCCAGTTTAGGTCTTCTTGGATTTGTAGTCCTAGATATGGATTTGATGGTACGTTTTCCAAGATATGGTTGTTTAAGGTGTAAAATTTATGCTGAGTTAGTGAGTATACATAGCATTTTTGTTTTAATTTAGATGGTTTGGGGTATATGGGCAGTTTTTGGTAGTACAAACGTTTATATTCTGCCATCAGCCGTCTTAAGGCTGATCCGGCCATGACTTTGCATTAATCTGTTCAAATCGAAGTTTTGTAGCAAAATATTGTGAAAATCTGTATGTGGACAATCTCTTGCTTTGAAGGTAAAAAAGTGAGAATGACGAGAAAAAGAAAGAAAGAATGATGTTCATTGGAGTAAATTTTATTTCTTCACAAGATTGACCAATCGTGTGCGTTGTAACGTTTTAATCTAACAATGGTGCTCTAAAGAACACTAAACCATCAAATTTGGTTGCACTCGTGAAGGATTCTTTTGAATTATGTGAATTTCATATTTTTAGTGTGCTAAGGACATTATTTTCACCTCAGAACAAAAACAAATTTTTGACGCTGATGCTATGCACAGATCTGCAAAATTAATAAAATTAGACCGTTGTTCGCGGATATTCTTATGCTAATTAGTTAATCTGTTGTTTTGGACATAATATAGGAAGAAATGGCACAAGCAAGCCTTGAGTGGGTTGTAAGTATTATTTGTGCAACCGTGGTCAACAGGACATTTGTGAAAGTGGCGGGGTATTGTTTATTTGATGGGGGTCGTGAACTTTTGCTATCTGTCACGTGCTCATTTTGTGAAATTTTATTGGTTAATTTTAGCGCATTATATTTAAAGGCATCATATTTAAACTACACGAACGATCTAAGAAACTGTCGTTTCGATCGCTGAAGAGTGTTAATCGTTTCTCTGTTAGCAGAATGGCGTCAGCCGCAGGTCCTTTGAGGGTAAATATTCGTTCATATGTTGCTACTCCCTAAAGATGAATAGAAATACATTGAAGGAACGATCATTAAATTTTTGAAAAGGGGGAGGGGGAACAAAATGTGAGGTAAAATTTTACTGAAAAGAATAAATTGCCTTGTAGTAGGGACGATACATGATTTTTTTTCCAAAATAAGTAAAACCTAAAAAAATGATATGCATTTGAAAGCCTTTATCAAGACATTTTCAAATCTGCAATAAAAGTATTAAAACGTCCAATATCGTGATTGTTGACAGAGAAATCTAAATTTTAAGTTTTGGACATTTTCGGATTTCAATAAAATTTTGATCCAACTTTGTCCAAGCAGAAATAAAATACAATATTATCTACATGAAATATATATTTTTTTTAATTCCAAATTTCAAATTTATACATATGCAGTGTGGGAAACCATTTTTTTCAAACACTCGCCAAAATGGCGAGTGGACTGAAACAAGTAATCGACAAAATGAAATAGAGCTCGCCATGTTTGGCGAGTGACATTTTTTTTAAACTCTCCAACAAATACCAAATAAACAATACAGTAATGTTCAACAATTTATTTTGCAGATTTTGACAAGTCATTAACTTGGTCAAAAAGGATCAACACTCTCTTGAGAGCTGCTTTGATCTCTTATTCCTCAATTTCGTTGTCTTCGTCTTCATCAAGTACGGAAGCACAAACTTTAAATTTTAATACGCGGTATAAAACATGTATGTCAAATCTGGTTCCGACACATATTTAACTTTTTGTTTTCGCGTAGGTTTTCGCTACGAATTCGTTTTAAATATTTCAAAGCCAAATTATTGTATTTGCATTAATTTTAAAAGTCATCACATCTATTTGTAATGAAACAATATTTCATTTAATCGTGAAATTGACCTTGGCAAAATTATGCGTGTCGGGATTGTATACTTAATTTTTCTGTAGACAGAAAGTGTCATGATCTCCAACGTTGGAGGTAAAGATAGATACAGATACATGACGGAATGTTTTCTTATCGAGCAATGATTAATAAAATGTTGGATAAATGACACAGTTAACAGAAAATTTAACTGTTTGGGAGCTATGATATTTTAAAGCTGAAACCAGTTATCGTGGCGAGCGTTTTCAAGTTCCTACTCGCCAGACCGGCGAGTATAAAGTGGATTGTACTCGCCACCCGAAATTTCCACTCGCCTTTGGCGAGTAGGCGAGCGGTCGTTTCCCACACTGCATATGAAATGTGAAAAAAGTGTCTTACCCCAGAGATCTGTCCAAATATTAGTCCGAGATTCCTCTGCCGTTCGACGACCATTTAGAACTTGCTGTTGTCGTTGAACGTCAGAGCGCTTGCCATAAACAAAACAGCGGATTTTCCTCTCCCACTCGAGAGAGGCACATTTCCACGTTTTGTTGCAATCTGATTTGAGGTCTGGCAAATGATAATTACAGCCTTTACTTTGTTCCGTTTTTGACTGACAGTGGCAATTTACGTTTGTGCTATATTTTCATTCCCAAGCTATATATAGTTGGACCATTGAGCAAATGGACAGAGACATCGTTCTTCTGCTAAAGATTACACAAATATTAGTTATTACAATTTGTGTGGTATTTGATCACAGTACAGTGATATTTATTTCAATAGGAAAAGGGGGGGGGACATATAAAAAATCACTGGTAAGCAAGACTCAAATAATCAAGGTAGACATAAATAAAAATGTGACATTGAATAGATGTCCTTAAGGTAGTTATGAATTAAAAAAAAAAGCCCAGAACAAATCAGTTCAGACAGCTTTTTAACTATTTACTAAATTTGGGCAGGGTAACTTCAGAATGTGATGAATCTGAAGAGGCTGTGAATATGGAAATTGAAAAGGAACTTAAATCTTGAATTGATGGGTGTTTTTCAACATTGATCTGGCTCCCACTGTAAAACCAAAAGCCATTCTTTTCAAGGAGTGAGCCACCTTTTTCAAACCAAAAAGTAGGCCTCAGGAAACACCCAGAATGCAGGATTTTGCACTATTTACCCCAGAGCTTCTGGGGCCCTTGAGCTGTAATGACCACCTCGCAATGCGAGGTGGGAAGGGTCGCTCTACGACCCTTTTCGGCAACCTGATGTAAATTCGGACGACCTGATTTTTCCCCCTACTTGCCCTTGTGACAACCTCCCTTAATTCTTAGTTTCTAACACTGCCATTTTCATATAAAACCGCGTAGAACGATGCCATCCGAGACCGTTTATTTTCGCACTAAAATTGAAACAAAAAAATGTTAAATTCTGGAGTTATCTCCCATTGATGTATCGTCGCTACTTGTAGGATCCAAATCATAATTCATCTTAAACAGCAGTTTCCAACAAGAAGCTATTTAACCCTTAAAGTGCTGCAAAAAAATCTGCCACTTTTCCCATTGTACTGAATAAAAAATGGATATTTAAAATGAAAGCACCACAAACTTTCAATCAAAAATTAAGGTCACTTCTGTAAGAGATATGCATGTAAAACCTATATGTTTCTTGGAGCATATTGTCAAGACTATCTGAAAACATGATTCATCCATCCATATAAGGTGAGGTGTTACCTGTACAGGTAAGAACAGGTGAGACAAAAAATCGTTTACAAAATATATTTTATTCTGGAACAAATTACATTCTGAACATGGTTAAAAACTATTAAAATGTGAATCAACATGAACATCTGTGTAAAAAGAATGTCAATATAGTTAGTTTGAATCAATTAATACTGTCCAGGTATTTGTGAAAGTATGTAATTTGTATGCTATTAACAGTTATGTATGCTATCAATAAAATTGTTAAAAAAAACTGTTTGTTTCTCAATTGTTATTTCACTTATTTGAAATTAAAGTATTTACCATATGTCTTCTAGTTATCATTTATCATCATGATAATGCAATATTGTTTGTTATACATGTATCTATATATAAAACAACAGGTGAGTTCAATGTCATCAATCAAACAGGTATAAACTTCAATGTAAATGTGATCAATCGGAATCAGATTCATTGTTTTGAGGCAGTTTGTACTGCACCAGTGTATGGTAACGCTTAAAACAGTCAACAACACACAGTGGTTTTTCACAATTCGCACACCAGTAGCGAGTTTCTTTTCTTTTTGAGTTAACGCCAGGGGTTACCCGTTTTCCAACGTTCGTGTTGCAAACAATACATTTTCTGGTTGGATTTCTAACTTTGGCATCCGGTTGTGCGGGAATAAGTTCTGGGAAATGTTTTTCAGTCAATCGTTTGTTATTGTCCACAAGAGATCTCTTCCTTCCTCGTGGATTACGTTCCACGTCTGAATTTAAAAGGTATCGAACCAATTCACATCTGAACTGAAGATGAGACACTGGTGATCTTGCAACTTTTTTGTAGATAATGTATGCATTTGTTACTGCCATATTGAATAAATGAAAAAACAACTTAATCCACCACTTCCAGGTCTTCCTTGTCATTGAATAATACTTATTTAGTTGATCTGATAGATCCACTCCTCCCATATTGCAGTTATAGTCTAAAATTGCAGACGGTTTAGTTACAGGATCACCTGTGTTTCTGTCAACTTTATTCAACAAGACAGAACATTGTGCTGTGTGTTTTGTACTCGAAATACTGACATCACGTTTATCAGTCCATTTCAAGGCAAGGAGATTCTCCCTCTGTCTGCAAATGATTTCGCCCTTTTTCATCTTGGCGTTTTAATGCTATTGGCATTTCTTTCCTAGTCAATCGTACAGTCCCTACGGCAGTTGTATCCTCGCTACGTAATTTATCAAACAGTGTCGGACTGGAATAATAATTATCAGTATACACAGTGTAGCCTTTACCAAGCAAATTGTTATTTCTAAGGAGACCAAGAACAACATTGTAAGAATGCCCAAGTTGTTTATCTTCCTCATCACCATCAGGATTTGAATCAAAGTCTTTGCCGGTATATACTTCAAAATCACATATGTATCCTGATTTACTTTCACTTAGTTGATAGAGTTTTATTCCAAATCTATCTGGCTTATTTGGAAGATATTGTCTAAATGAAAGTCTACCCTTCCAGGGCACCATACCCTCATCAATGGCAATATGTTGTTCTGGGGTGTATATGGTTCTAAACCTACGTTGCAAAGTTTCTTTGAAGCTGCACACCTTGAACAATGGATTATAATCGTCGTGTCCTCTTGGGACAGCTTGCTCATTATCAGTAATGTGGGAAAAAGTTAGTAAATTTAAATACCTGTCCCTGGACATAGTTTTATGGAAAATTGGTGTTTCTATTAGACTGTCATTTGACCAGTACGACCGGATCGATGGTTTTTCAACAATGCCCATGTTCAGTGTAAGTCCTAAAAACTGTTTGATTTCGTTCGCCAACGTTTCATACCGTGCATTTGGTTTCACATTTTCGCGGTTTCTAAGACGTATTTGTGAATAATATCTGTTGGTTTCAGTAGCCATTAAAGCAAAGTCATCATCATTAATGAAAAGATTTAAAAAATCACTCAGGGGAGCGTCATTTCTCAAATTAACATTTACACCTGGCTCACCGGTAAACTCCGGAAGTTCAACATCAGAAATTTTTTTTGACCATCCAGACCGAATATCAGCAAGAATATCATCGTCATTATCCAAATTCGTTATTTCAAATTCAGGAACAACATTTCTAGGATCTATTTCAGCCAGATCAACAGCATCGAACCCAAGAAATTCAGCTTCCGAGTCGTGAATCTCCAAAGTACTGATTGACAAAATCAACATCGGTAGCCATTATTTTTTTTTTATGACGCCAAAAATAATCAGTACAGGTATCCAATTTTAGACAACCAATCAACAATTTAGATTACCGTGACGTAGCCGGAAATGAGCATCATACACCTGGGAATTCTATTTCTATTTTTAGGGACACAGCACCAATTGTTTACCGTTTGTTGACATATCGAGTGAAGTGTTAAAACGAGAATACTCGTTTCCCGTACCGGAAACATGTTACGTAAAAACGAGAATACTCGTTTCCAGCACTTTAAGGGTTAATGTCCAAAGAAATCTGATTTGTTTTTTTTCGTCAAGTGAAACCCCCCAGTCTAAAAGTTAAATAATCGCTATTATCAAAATCAGATGTTTATATCGTTAGATTAGTGCCTGTCATCACTGCTAATATTGTGAATTTGAATCCTGCTCATAGTGAGGTGTACTCGATACAACATGTGATAAGTTTAAATTGTTTTTCAGTAACTTACAGCAGGTCTGTGGTTTATGGGTAGCCCGGTGCGCAGGGGCTAGGTGCGTCCAGAAAAAAATACTATATAATACAACAAGGGGAGGAACTCACTTGCTTCCATTTATTGAAGTGGTCGTGTTAAATTGATCGTAACTTCGGAACACCTTAATATTTTCAAAAAATGTTTTCACCAGTCGAAAGTAGAGTAATTTTCCTTTCCAAAGAGACCCCAATTGTTAGTGTAGGCCTCTGAACTGCTGAGGTACCATACACAAAACAAAACGGCATGAAAATCCGAAGTCGTACACATGCTGGGTTGCCACTTCACATCTGTGTACATATTTTCCCATGCGTAAACGAGTCATTTTTACTGGCTAAATACTTTCATGCATTCAAATTATGTTAAAATTTCTTACCTTTCGCCAATTTATATGCCCTTTAAGTCTGATTTTGAAAGAAATCCACTTTCCATCATTCACAAACACCACAGACTTGAAAATACGAGAGAGTTCTAACAGGCTTTTTGATTGGCTGAACTGATTGAACAGCCAACCAAAACCATTTCACGCTGGTTAGGTTTTCAGTTCATATAGACGTAAAATTCCCCTTAATTTTGGCAAGAAGTAAAACAGAATCAAGTTCAGACACAATACTTGGGAATTTTGCATCTATATGAATTGAAAACTTAGCCAGCGTGAAATGGTAAGTTGTATTTGTTTCTAACATATACCCAACCAAATTGATAAAAAATAATTACTTTTTTCTTCCAAGCTTCAGAATCGGAAAATTTGGTAGAAAAAATGCTATTGCCTCCCCCTTCAAGTTAAATGGTCGGTCCCTAAGTCTTACACAAAATGGTGGGGGGGTTCTTCCGGGGCCGCTGAACCCTGACCCCTTTACAGACTGATTATGATGCCAATTTTAGACCCCATCTCAGACTTTTGTCTAACTAAAACCTCTATAAGGCCAAAATAAAATGTGTTTACGATCACATGTAAAAAAAAATCTATGGTCGGTCGGTCAGCTTTTTTTTTTTACTATCGGCAAAACTGGAAATTGTAATTCCCGGTTCAGTGTAGGAAACCATTTTTTTTTTCAAACACTCGCCAGAATGGCAAGTGGACTGAAACAAGTACTCCCCAAAATGAAATAGAGATTGCCATGTTTGACGAGTGACATGTTTTTTAAACTCACCAACAACGCTGCCGAATGTTTCATCCCATAACCAAAACGGACTATTGAAATAAAAAATGTTTGTTTTGATAATGGTCCGTTTTGGTTGTGGGATGGAACGTCATGTAGTCGCCAACAAATACCAAATAAACAATACAGTAATGTTCAATAATTTATTTTGCAGATATTGGCAAGTCATTAACTTGATCAAGAAGGATCAACACTCTTAAGAGCTGCGTTGATGTCTTCTTCCTCATATTTCGTTGTCTTCGTCTTCATCAACTGGCTCTACGGTATAAAACATGCATGTCAAACCCGGTTCCGACACATATTTAACTTTATGTTTTCGCGTAGATTTTCGCTACGAATTCGTTTGAAATATATCAAAACCAAATGATTTTATTTGCATTCAATTTAAAAGTCATCACATCTATTTGTAATGAAACAATATTTAATCGTGGAATCGACCTTGGCAAAATTATGAGGGGTCAGAATTGTATACTTAATTTTTCTGTTGACAGAAATGAAGTGTTATGGCGGAATGTTTTCTTATCGAGTACAATGATTAATAAAATATTGGATAAATGACACCGTTAACAGAAAATTTAACTGTTTGGGAGCTATGATATTTTAAAGCTGTAAACCAGTTATCGTGGCGAAAGTTTTCAAGTTCCTACTTGCCAAACCGACGGGTATAAAGTGAATCTTACTCGAGTTGGCGAGCGGTCGTTTCCTTCACTGCGGTTCCAGAATCTGATTCCGGTATTTCATTTTCGAAATTTCCGGTAAGCAGTCATTAAATTTTGTTGAAGCTGTTTTATGACGAGTTATGCAGTTTTTCTAAAAATGTACCTTCTTTGCTCTCAATTTCGACAAAAAGCTAGCGGTTGAATAAATATAACATTGCTGCTGATTAAACAACTTAAATGGTTCCGAATTCTGTGTAAAAATTGATAGGGTCGCTAGCAAAAATTAGGGTTGAATAATTGCAGATAAAAAATGTTAGGGTCGGTCAGGTGACTGTAAACACATATTTTGTTTTTTGGCCTAAGGCCCAATTTTTGAAGAATAATCCAAGCCAAAACCTATACCCCTTGTCAGACAGTTGTGACAAAAGGTATATCCCATGTGCCAGACAGATCATCAAAAATAGGACCCTGATTGTCAGAACATCACCATGTAATGGTCATGTACATTTGTAAATAGGAAGTTATCCCCCACATAACGGTCATTTTCATTTCGTCGTTCGGTACAGTTTAGCTGGAATATCACTGATGTGCCACAGTGGTGTTTAGCAGTCAACAATCGATGAATCAATCATTTCGTCATTGCTAGATGAAGAACAATAAACTATCTTTTTCTACGCTTAAATGATACTTTCTCTATTTTTATACGCCCGTCTTAAGACGGGTTGTATTACGTGATTGGGTATGGCGGGAGGGCGTCCATACAGGTTTCTGCACAATAACTTTAGTTCTGTATACCGGATCTTTAACAAACTTGACCACATGATTGCCCTGTGGTAGAGGAAGATTCCTGTTTATTTTGGGGTCATTAGGTCAAGGTCACCGTTACTGTAAATAGAATTTCTGAACAGGGTCGTTTCCGCATAACTTTAGTTCTGTATATTGGATCTTTACCAAACTTGACCACATGATTCCGCTGTGGAAAGGGAAGAACCTTATTTATTTTGGGGTCATTAGGTCAAAGGTCAAGGTCACTTACTATAAATATAATTTTTGACAACAGGGTAGTTTCCGCACGATATCTTTGGTTCTGTATATTGGATCTTTAACAAACTTGGCCACATGATTCCCCTGTGGAAGGGGAAGAATCCTGTTTATTTTGGGGTCATTAGATCAAGGTCACCATTACTATAAATAGAATTTCTGACAACAGGGTCGTTTCTGCACGATAACTTTAGTTCTGTATATTGGATCTTTACCAAACTTGGCCACATGATTTCCCTGTGGAAGGGGAAGAACCCTAATTATTTTGAGGTCATTACCATTATACCGTTTGATAATTTATTTAGACGGGTGTATTTTGTGATGCACACATTTCTTGTTTTCATTTAATTTTTGTCTTGTCTTTCCCCAAGAAATTGTTTCGTTATTAGTAGGTTTTATTTCATTTTGTATCATTTCGTTTCGTTTCGCATTTTACAGGTACCCATGGTTTACTCCTGCTCTAATCTCGTTGAGATAAGGATTCCGAAGAAAATTTCTGTCTATCTTCTTCAGGATGAAGATACCGAAACAAAATTTCTTCGGAATCCCAATCTCAACAAGATTACTCCTGTTGCGTTGTCTCTGGTTTCCTCCACCCTTAAAACTCCTGACATCCGACAAAATGCACCTAAGTTTCACTTCTGGTATGAACAATTTTCCAAATCGAGTCCTTCTTAAATCATCTTTGACATGTGAATAAAACCTGTAAAAATTTCTTGAAAATTAATCTCTCAGATGCACATATCTGATGCAGAGTAAGAGGATTGCTCTGCCCAAAGAATTATTAGATATCAGGCATTACTTTGCTGTACCTCAACCAATATAGTGCTGTACATTTGAAATTCAAATTAAGTAATTGAAAAATGTTGTTGCATATTTATAGAATAATTTCAATGCTTCAACATTACAATGTACATTTTTTTGTACCTGTGCTTCATTTTTCAGACCCTTTTTGACAACATGAATGCCAAAGCAGGGAAAAATAAAATGTCAGAAACAGAGAACATGGAGACAGTTCATCTGCCTGGTGGAGGGGATAACAAGGCATCAAAGAAACGTATGTCTGTAGAACGAATTTATCAGAAGAAGTCACAGTTGGAGCACATTTTACTTAGACCTGACTCGTACATCGGATCTACAGAGACAATGTCACAGGTACCATTTGTAGTGTACACTAAACATCAGAGGCATATCAGTGTATACACAGTCTGTGCCAAAAACCACTAGCCCTATTCCCTAGACTAGTAAAAATTACATCAAATTTGCTTAATCTAATAGAACAACTTCTTCTAAAATGCTGTTCTAGCTACATTTTGTAGATCATCAAAATGTTTTTGGTGCAGACACTATACAATATTTGATCAAGTAACTGCAAATAAAATCTTGTCACAGATACTTGCTTTCTTGCAACTTGTCATGGTGAGACTCAGAGTCCTAGTCTCATTATTTGTCATTGAGACTTGCCAATATTTTGCAAAAAGTCAAAGAATGCACTGGTGGGACTTGTCAAAATTTTATCTTACAAGGATCTGTGTTATCAGAAGCAATTTGGAAAAAGCCAATCATGTCTAGAAGGAGGTTATGCTTTTAACTGAAAATATTTTTCTAGATTAGTACTTAAGTTATCTGTTCTATTTTAAGCATACAGCAACTGGCATTGGTTTTAGAAAAGAAAAATGTGAAATAATTTTGCTGGGACAGACATTAATTTTTAGGAAATTGTTAAATTAACGATCTAGTTTTTTTCATTCTGATTAATTTATAAAAATTTAAAACAATAATCTGTGTCAAGCATAATGACAATAATACTGTAATCAATTTGGAATATTTCATATTCCTGTTTTATAGCAATTTTACAAAAAAATATTTTGCTGTTAAAATTTCTGGGAAGACAATAAATGACAAAATATCACTTTTTTTCAGACAATGTGGGTGTTTGATGAAGATTCTAATCAGATGGTCAACAGAGAGATCACATATGTACCTGGACTTTACAAAATCTTTGATGAAATCTTAGGTACGGTAATTTCACATGGGCTGAACTGATCTGCTGTTCTACACTAGCTTGTATAAGCTGTTTGTTACAGGTTCATTAGAAATTTTCGTGTAAACATCAGGGCTTTCAATATTTTTCATGTTTACCAGTACTTCACTATTTACAATTACAGGAGGTACTTTTTATTAAAAGTTGAACAATTTTCATGAATACCTTATCCAACACTCTTTAAAATCAAGAGGTAACAAAGACCATTTTAGGGGAAAAGTACCTGCTACCACCCCTTATTGAAAAGCCTGCTGAACTGATCTGTTGTTCTACACTAGCTTGTATAAACTGTTTTACAGGGTCACTAGAAATATTTGTGTAAACATACTCCTCACTGTGTGGATATTATGATTGTTAAAAGAAAATATGATAAATAGCAGAAAGAGGCAAACATAGATACCCTTAACATACAAATGCCAGACCTGCTTTTTGTCCGCTTTAAAGTGGAATTCCGCTTTTTTCCCCCCGGGTTTTACCGTTACGATTCCTTTTTTATAGTATATTCAATACTTCCGATTTTGTCGATTTCTGCTTTTTTGTTGTCCTCGTAAAATCAGGTCTGAAATACGTGACCGCTTACTTCAGTGTTTCCCAAGGTAAATTGAAGTTGTATTGACATTCGGTCCAGTAAAGGAGTATGAATTACTGGACCCAGCATCAAGTTTACAGGACATTCACATACTCCACAGAGGAGGTGGTCAGTCATTTGGTCCAGTAATGAATAACCTTTTACTGGACCAAACCAATTTTTACTGGACATTGCCACATCTCAACAGACCTTGGGTATGACTTACTTTCCTGGCTTGGTACATGAACTGTAATATAAAGTGGCAGGGTTAAACTCGTTATATTGACCCAAGCCTCCCTTCTTAGTGCAATGATGCAGTCATGCAAGTTTTTTCCACATGTGAGTAAAATATTAGTAAAAATGATTTAAGAGACGTAATTTTCCAAAATCATTTCAATAATAGTACAGAGGTCTAGTATTATAATGTCAATCCTTTCACCAATGAGGTATAGGTCTAGACCTTTTCACCACTTCTTGTACTGGAGTTTTTGCAATTAAACTGGCTAACAAGACATTGCAAGGTACGCCTAAAACCAGATATGTCTATGTGTAACGTTTATCAGCAAAAGTGAAGAGTACCGCTCAACTGCAGACTAGGAACTTATTTTCTCATTTAGGGTATCATATGAGGTGTGCTCTTTATTGAAAACCAGACTGTAATTGATTTTATGTCTTGTAATTTTGTATGCATGTAACTATGTGTATATGTTTTTTCCTTCTTCAGTAAATGCATCTGACAATAAACAGAGGGATCCATCCATGAATTGTATCAAGATTGACATTGATCCGTGAGTTGATTTTCTGTCATACTTTAATTGATTATACCAGGGGCTGCTCTGGCTCCCAAAAAGTAGGAGCCAGAAAAATCGCCAGGTGCCATTTTCCGGTGCCAGTTTTGAAAGTCAGGAGCCAGCTAAAATTTTTACAAGGAGCCAATTTTTTCGAACCGAAACTATAGATGGAGATAGAAAAGCTATAAAAAACCTCCTAGGACAGGAATATACTCTGCAAATTAGCAACCAACTGATAAAACATAACATTTCCAAGATTTTGATCTAATACAACCCAAATTGTAACCCCCCACCCTTTTTGAAATGTTACTGTGCTTTAGTCTAATACCACAACAATTGTAATAACTCATATTTGTGTAGTCTTCAGTAGAAAAACAAATTATGTTCTCTGCCAATTTCAAATTTGTCCAATTTCTATGTACAAAAAATGTAGATTCCTTGTAGGTAATGAAAATATAGAACAAACGTCATAAACTGAAGCAAGCTGTAAAATAAATTATTATTTCTCTGACCTCATAATCAAATTTGCAACAATTGGAATTAAAATACAGTAGTTATTTTTTTTTTATTGCAGACACGTGTCTGTTTGTAAATAGTGTTATAAATAGAACGCAATTGTTACCCGGAAGCAGATCGATAGCAATCTGGATTGTGAACTCCTGCTGATTGCGCCATTTTAAAGTTTATAACTTTTCGAGAAAATCACTTTCAAAATACTTAATGGATACGATAGATTTCAATAAACATGATATCGACAATGTCATAAATGAAACGTGACAAAAAAAATAGTTCACAATATATGGCGGACATTGTGACAAATCCTGCAATGAATGACGATTACAAAATTATTATGTCCACATTAAATATCATATTGAATATGATACATACATATACTGTGGCATTTTGAGTACATGTCATAACTTTAAAAAAATCATTATCGTTGATTGAATTCTTTGTCCAGGTAAATCAAGCCAGGTGAGATCAAAGATTACGTAATCAACAAAAATTCTATAATCCGTTGATTGGCTTGTAACATGTAATAAAATTGTCATTGTAGTGTATTTTATGGATTATTGATTTTTGTTACGGTAAACAGTGATTATAGATAATTTTACACAAGGAAATCTAGGCGCCAAAAAAATCGCCAGAAGCCGATTTCAGTCGTCAGTCAAGAAAAAAAATCGCAAATTGCGACATTGGCGACCGACAGCGCGATCCCTGTATACATATTGTATATATTTTCATCCTGCAGTTACGAGATTTTGAGTACTCAATAGATCCATGCAGCTGAACTTAAGTCATCTTTGTCTATTAAAGAGAAAACTAGACATTGGAATTGTTACAGATAACAATTAAAATGATAATGAATATTATGTTGATTATACTAAATGTATAAATAAATATGTATGATAAACAAGATCAGTCTATTTTGAAAAATGAACCAATTGTGAATAAATTTGATTTCGCCGTGGGGTCTTTTGTTTGTCTGAAGTTTCCTCCGTTGTTAAATTTTCACCCATAGAGATCCTTTGTTTTGGTCATAAAACTTGTATTCATGCTTGAAAAAAAAACAGCCAATCAGAACACCATTTCAAATAAATACTTTGTTCTGATTGAACAACTTTGGGGTATAGTTACATGAATCATACTAGTAAGTTTCATTGACGTAAGGCCAGGTCACATAATATGATAAAAAATTCTTACCATTTCAGTGAGAACAATAAGATTAGGATATGGAATAACGGAAAAGGCATTCCAGTCGTTGAACATAAAACAGAAAAGATGTATGTTCCTACTATGATCTTTGGTCATTTATTGACATCAAGTAATTATGATGACTCAGAGAAAAAGGTCACTGGTAAGTTATGTATTTAATTTGACTAATTTTCATATAAATATCATCGTACGAACCACGTCATTAACTAAATAGTAAACGCTTTCCAAACTCCAGTATTGTTGTATGGTCATTTTTTTAATTTATTTTTGGTTAACCTGTAATGGGAAGTCAGTTGACATAATTATTTAACCAATAAGAAAAAGTCTGGCATTTCTGATACCAACAGTGTAGAAAACAATTTTTTTCAAACACTCGCCAATTTGGCTAGTTGCTTCAAAATTGTACTCGCCAAATTAGAATAGCACTTGGCAAGTTTGGCCAGTGGGTAGATATTTCTACTCCAATTATCTTACGCAAATATTTTACATGAGAAATAATAACAAAGATTTATAACATCTTTATTCATTCTGCATACAAATCAGTTACTTTTTCAATTAACATTACAACTCATGAACTCGATTATAAGCAGTGCATATTTAATTCAATCGTGTCTCCAAAATAATTGTTTAGAACATTGAAATTAATTGCTGCAAAATCCGACCCTGACTCGAAAATTACGATTTTTTAAACATTTACATTTTTACTATGCCCACCCAAACCCAATTTTATTAGTTACCATCAAGTTTTACTCTACCGAATCGGTATTTAAAATAATCTGAATCGCTTGCATCGAACTTTGGGAGGTATATATTAATTTTATTTGATCCCGGTTTGGAAAAGGACGTCATTGTTTAGCGTTTTCTATCAATAAAAGAAATCAATATCGCGGACGTGAAACATTGCACCGCTATTCCTATCAACGATTTTGAAGGATTTCTTCACATCTTTTATTGTTGAATCAAACATTTTACGGAATCATTGACTGAGAAACTACTTCGTCAGGTTGGTTGACAGGGGCGAGTGCAAAATAATCAGAACTCGCCTCACGATGTTCGGTCGCCAGATTGTAGAGTTCTTACACAAACATACTTGCCGAATTTGTTCTCTTCTCGCTTTTGGCGAGCGGTGGTTTCTTTCACTGTTGTTGGATTTAGAACTACCTGTGCAATCAGTGCCTATCACCACTAAAGTAGTGAGTGCAAAGTTATATGAAAAAATTTGTCACAGATAAAAATGACCCCCACGATGTAAATGAAATATTGTTGAAAGTAGCATTAAGCACCATAAACCAATCAAAATGGTGGATTATGTACGACAACAGACGGGTGAAATTCTGATGAAGGAATAATATACGATCTGTTTCGGAAATTGATCTAATATTAGAATAGTCCGCTTCTGCAATAAATAAAAAATCCTTACAAGAGGGGTGCCTGATAAGAGAGGAACCTTGTAGGAGGAGAGCTACTGTAACTAATATTGACAAATTGTGTATGAACAGGTGGACGTAATGGATATGGTGCCAAGCTGTGTAACATTTTTAGTACAAAGTTCATCGTGGAAACGTCATCTAAAGATTACAAGAAAGCATTCAAACAGGTAACACAACATAGCACATTATTAGTCCCCTAGAGGGACTATAGGATTGCTCTCCCTCTGTCTATCTATCAGATTTTATATTACCACTTGTAACATGAAAAAGTTTTAAGATCATTAAATATTTTGTAGAGATATAGTGCTTAATGGCTGATGCACACACATTTTTTATCTTCAAAAGTCAAAATAGCTGAACAGCAACCATTTTTTTTATGATATGTCAAACTGTATCTTATTGCAGTAGTTGTCTAAATTTTTACAGTTTAAACCTATATAAACTGAACCTAAATAAACTGGAAGCCTGCATACACAGATACATACATTAAAGAAAATCACAATACTATCAAATTGGTATCGGTTGCTTCTCTGCTAAACATACAGCATTAAAGAGCAATTACCAAGCAACAAGACTGACATCATAAGGAAGTTTGTTGGATCCTTTTGCCACAAAATTGTGTCATACATTTGATCTGCCACCAACGTTTGTGTGGTGACTTTCGTCAGCTCTGCTCAGATGCATTTTTGGTAGTGTACAGATTGATTCAAATGTTCTCCTCGGAAGTTTTTGGAACTCAAGTGTTGTATATCTTGCTCGAAAAAGATTTATGACTTTAGTGGAAGATGTCTTGTGTACTGTCTAGATTAGGAAATTTATTTGATTTTTGTTATTTTCAGACATGGCTTGACAATATGGGCAAAACTAAAGAGCCCACAATAACAGATTCAAAGAATGAAGATTTTACTTGTGTGACTTTCTATCCTGATCTACCTAAATTTAAGATGACCATTTTAGACAAAGACACTGTAGCGTTGTTCACTAGAAGAGCTTACGACATTGCTGCAACATCTAAAGGAGTCAAAGTGGTCTTAAATGGCCAAAGATTAAATGTATGTAGCAAGGGTTGTTTGTTAAAGGATATTGGTCTTAGATGGCATAATAGGGACTGTCAGGGTCATGATTATATGGTAGTTGGATTTATATCTACCTATGGAATCAGTGCCTATCACTAAATTTGAGAGCTTGAATGCCATTCGTGGCAAGGTGTATTCTATACAACATTATGTGATCAAGTTTGTTAGTGACTTGAGGCAGGTCAGTGATTTTTCTCCAGGTACTCTGCTTTCCTGCACCAATAAAGCTGATCGCCACGATATAACTGAAATATTGTTTATTGTGGCATTAAACACCATAACTTGCTTATTTAAATGGCAAATATTAAATGTATGTGGCAAGGGTTGTTCATCAAAGGAGACGGGATAAATATATAATCAATGAAATTACGTATCCTCAAAGCTCTAAAATTGGTATCCAGTTGGAGGGCAAATGTCCTATTTACGTTATTTGTGCTTGTTTGTGTATAGTGGTGTCCAACACATTGTTTTATGTTTTTGTTTTGTTTGTATTCGTCTTGTTTACCCTATTTTGTCAGTTTTTCTGGATTGTCCATATTTGATTGTGCCCTCGGTATTGTCTAACGTTTATTTAGATAAGTTCAGAGTACAGACAAATGATAACAGTCTATGTTTTACACAGGGCTCTACGATTCATACCAGCTCCCACTAGCTCCTGGCTAGTAAGGAAATATTTTTCACTTGCCAACAAAAGTATGTTACTAGCCTGGACTGGGTTGCACAAACCTTATTTAAATTTAAGTATCAATTAAAACTTAATTGAGACTTAAATTTACTTGAAATGTACATAGAATTAACTTACACTTAAGGTTTAATTGACGTTTGTGCAACCCAGTCCAGATTAATAAATATACTACTTCGTACTATATGACTCCAATATGTATTTATTTCTTTGGCAATAGCAAAGGCAATTTTATTATAAGTCCAATTTCATTTTTTTTACTGTATTAAAACTTGAAGGTGGTTTACTGGAGCTAAAATTGTACTAGTATATTATAAGTTAAGAAATGGGCTTTTGCTGATACCATATATTGAAACATTTTTCATTTTTCTGACTTTTATTATGATAAACAAGAGTCGTGAGACTTTCATGTTTAAACTTTTTCTTTCCAGTAACAAATTCGGTTTTGCCAGCAATATCTGGTCCTGCCATTCGGCAAACATCACAAGACATAACATTGCTACTGTAGATCTAATCGTAAATAATGAGCCACAAAACTCTGACTTCCAGACATCTTGGAATTTACACTTTTCAGCTTAAGAACCCGAACCTTCATTAGTATTTTGGCTTGATACTTCCGTCGATGTTACATCAGGCAGGCCAGCTTCACGATCATTCAACCGGTTTATTCTTAGCGAGAAAAAACTGGAAGAATATTTTGTTTTTACACATCGTGGTAACTTTCAAGTGTTAAAAGTATGTGTTAAAACTTTCGTATTTGAGTCAATTGTGCGATTTAAACAACCAGATAATCATAGTTGGAACTAAAAAATTTCGGAAATATCAACTCCGTCTGGCATTCAATGCAGAATTTTTACTTGCATTTTAAAAAAGTAACTCGCAAATGAGAGTGTTTTGGTTGCAATGTAGAGCCCTGTTTACAGTTTAACATATTTTTTTGTTATTTTCTACCCATTATGAAAAGACAGTTTAATCAGTGATGATCAAGTATGCTTGCATTTCTTGTGATAATAATAAGAGTATTGCATGGATGCAGCATATTTCTGCCGTGCCCATTTAATTTTAATTGGATTTTTTTTTTTTTTTTTTTTTTTTAATACAATAATCACCCTCTTATCAAGCCACATCTTCTGCAATGAAAAAGTGGCCTTAGTCTTACAGGTGGAGTTGTCTCTCTTGAGGGGGACAACTTAATATTGTTTTACTATCACAGAAATGTAGCCCAATAAGCAGTCCTCGAAATGAAAATTTGAATTTACTGGTCCAAATCAAATTCTTCAATTTATTTTTATATAGTTCTAAATATAAAGTCTGAAAATTTTTGTCCTTGTCTTGGGCCGGAGGACCGGTGCTAAGTGAGGACTGGATAAGAGAGCTGGGAGGGGCCTTATCGGAGATGGACTACTGTATTGTGTAAAATGGATTTCTTTTATTAACTTTTTTTCATTAATTTACAGATAAAAAACTTCAAGGATTATATAGAACTGTACATTAAAGACAAAGTTGATGATAACAATATGCCGCTGAAGATCTGCTACGACCAGCCTAATGAGAGATGGGAGATTGCCGTCACTTTAAGTGAAAAGGGATTCCAACATATAAGCTTTGTCAATAGTATAGCTACCACAAAGGTATACATGATCAAGGATCAAACTTAACAGGGGCCCAATAGCACAAGGCCACTACTGGTTACTGAAATATGTACAGTCTGTTGCTGGGTCCCAGGAATTTATGCAGGGCTACTGAAATTGTTATTTTGAACGAGCCGAGTTGGCAACTGCAACAAAAATGAGAATACCTTTCAAATAATCAACAACAAAAAAATAGTTTGTTCTTGTTTATGTGCAAAATAAATGATTAAAAAAAATGGAAGGAGGGGGGAATATTGTCTCTAAAAAAAAATGTTTTAAAGGCATATACATGTAGTTGCCACTTCCATTTGTCCATTTAAAACAAATGGTTTCTGGATGATATCATGGAATTACTTTAAATCCTGATGATTTCTTGTTATATATTGACTTACACCTGTTGTGAAGATCGAGACATACATGTCATTATTGTTGGTATTATAGTGAGTCCTATAGTTAGAGCTGTAATACTAGTAATGCTGTATGAAGACCTTCAAAACTGTTATTGGTTATATCGGTAACATGATGTGTTCGATATCACACTGACCAATGATTTTCAGTATCAGTCGGTGACAATATCACACAGTGAGATGAAGAGAAATGTTTCATTTTTTTCTATAATGCCTTTTACATTTCCTAGAGTAATACTATTTGAAATGGTAGAAAAATCCAAACTATATTTTTGTTTTTCTAAATTATCAAGCAATCATTTGACATAATCATTCTTATTTTAGCATGATGCAGTTCAACTATTATCATGAATAATTCTCTGTTGACCCAAGGATGATGAATGGAGAGTATTAGAGTGTGATCAGTCGTGGCTTAACTGATACAATTAAGTAATTGTTCATACCACGACCACTGTGTAGCATCACCACCGGATATAGGTACCTCGTGAAGTCAGGTAAGGTCAATTTGTTTCTTATTTTCATTATATTCTACGTTTTTCTGACAAGTAAAGTTTTGTGATATTGATTCCTAATAATGTAGCTACTATTTAAGGCTGATTATGATCCATAATTGGCTTTCTCTCTCTTCAAATCGTCAGAATCGGACCGGGTGGTACCTGTTCAAAGAAGCATGTGACGAGTTCAAAGTTGTAAAAAACACGTTTATCCTTCAACTATTCATTTGACGTTTTTGTAGAACAAAGTTTTATCATATTTAAGTTTGGACAATGCTGTATTTCAAAATTAACTATTGTTTTCACAGAGAAATTCATGTAAATAAAGCGACATCGCTGTACGGCAAATAGAAAGGTATCTATTTGCCGTACAGTAAACAACTATTCGCCGTACAATTTATCCGCTTGATTTACACGAATTTCTCTGTGAAAAAAATAGTTTATTTCGAAATACAGCGTTGTTCAAGCTTAAATAGGATAAAACTTTGTTCTACAAAAACGTCAAATGCATAGTTGAAGGATAAACATGTTTTTTACAACTTTGAACTCGTCACTTGCTTCTTTGAACAGGTACCACCCGGTCCGATTCTGACGATTTGAAGAGAGAGAAAGCCAATTATGGATCATAATCAGCCTCAAATAGTAGCTACATTATTAGGAATCAATATCACAAAACTTTACTTATCAGCAAAATGTAGAATATAATGAAAATAAGAAGAATTTGACCTTACCTGACTTCACGTTTGTTTTTCCACCCGCTTCGAGAGTACCTATATCCGGTGGTGATGCTACATAGTGACGACATAGCTGAAATAATGCTTATGTTGGCGTCAAACACCAATCAATCAATTAATAAGGTACGTGCTAATACAAATTTAAAATATATTTCATATTTTCTTTTTCAGGGCGGCAGACATGTTGATTACATAGCAGACCATGTTGTCACTAAACTCATAGAAATTGTCAAAAAGAAAAATAAAGGTGGTGTTGCCATTAAACCTTTTCAGGTAATAAACAGTTTACATAATACATTTAATTTAAATCTAGGGTTGTGGCATTAATTATTTTTTTTACTATCGGCAAAACCGGAAATAGTCGTTCCGGAATCCGATTCCGGTATTTCATTTTCGAAATTTCCGGTAAGCCGCCGTTTAAATTTGCTAAAGCTGTTTTATCAAATTATGACGAGTTACGCAGTTTTTCTACCTTCTTTGCTCTCAATTTCAACAAAAAGCTAGCGGTTGAATAAATAAAACATTGCTGCTGATTAAGCAACAAAAATGGTTATCCGCATTCTGTGTAAAAATTGATAGGGTCGCTGGCAAAAATTAGGGTCAGTCAGGTGACCGTAAACACACATATATTTTTTTTGGCCCAATAAGAAATTCCTTTATTTGATTCCAATGCTTGCTACATTTTCTTCAACAAGTCCAAGCTGTTTGTAATGTTTACTTGTTACGTATGATGTACAATTTCAAATAAGCTTTTCTTTATATTGACGAAATACACACATTTGTAACAAAATGTTCATAGAATTTAAAACACAAATGTTTTCTAGATTGTATATATTATTAGCAGTTTCACATACTGTATGCTTTACAAACGTCAGGTACAACTACCTATGCAATCAGTGACTATCACCACTATCGTGAGTTCTTATCCCACTCAGATGAGGCTTACTCGATGCAACATTATGTGGTAATATATGTCAGTTGCTTGCTGCAGGTCGGTTGTTTTCTTTGGATACTCTGGTTTTCTCCACTAATAAAATTGACCGCTGTGATATAACTGAAATATTGTTAAGTGGAGCTAACACCCTAACCCTACAAAAGTCAGGTTGTGTAGACGTAATTGTTGCATAATGTTTAGTCAAATCTATTTTCTATTTTCAGGTTAAAAATCATCTATGGCTTTTTGTGAATTGTTTAATAGAAAATCCAACATTTGACTCGCAGACAAAAGAAAACATGACATTGCAAGCCAAGAGTTTTGGATCCAAGTGTACTTTTCCAGAAAAATTTATTACTCAAGTAAATATTTATATATATGATAGACTCAGATCAGCGTCCTGAATCAAATCGGCATCCTCTGAAATTACCGTCCGATTTAAGGGTATTCACAAATCGGCATCCTTTCCAAATTCTCAGATCTATGGCTGATTTATAGGTTAGGGTTTGTATTAGGGCATACGTCGGTGAGGTCATTGGTTATCGATTTGAGAATGAGCCCCAGCTTATTTCCTTCAATAATTACGCTGGGGCTTATACATGTACAAGTCTTTATATTATACCCCCACTCATAGAGAGGGGGCTATATTGCAATCACCTTTTCCGTCCGTCCGTTCACACTTTCGTAACAGATAGCTCAGCTTCAACTGGAAGAAATGATTTTATATTTCATATATGGCTTTGGCATGGTGACTTGTACCAGGTTTACCACACATCTACTTCCTGTTTGCAATGCGACTTAGAATTTTTCATGTTTGCCGTAATGAAAACTTTCGTAACAGTTATCTCAGCTTCTACTGGAAGAAATGATTTTATATTTGATATATGGCTTTGGCATGGTGGCTTGTACCGTGTCTCCCCTTTCCAGGTTTACCGCACATCTACTTCCTGTTTGCAATGCGACTTAGAATTTTTCATGTTTACTGTAATGAAAACTTTCGTAACCGTTATCTCAGCTTCTACTGGAAGAAATGATTTTATATTTGATATATGGCTTTGGCAAGGTGACTTGTACCGTGTCTCCCCTTTCCAGGTTTACCGCACATCTACTTCCTGTTTACCGTGCGACTTACAAATGAACGAGTGGGGGTATTCTTAGCACGACTTAGCGTGCAACATCTTGTATATCATTCTAGGACCATGTGAGATATTATCATTTACCGTTACATCGTCATTGTCTTCATACATTAACATCTTATTCTTTAAAAAAAATTGTGATAAATACCCTTGCTTTAGCCTTTATTTTATATAAGAAATGTGATATTGAAAATAGCCTTGCAATGTTTTTATACCCCCACTCGTAGAGAGGGGGCTATATTGCAATCACCTTGTCCGTCTGTCCCTTCACACTTTCTTAACAGATATCTTAGTTTCTACTGGAAGAAATGATTTTATATTTGATATATGGCTTTGGCATGGTGACTTGTACCGTGTCTCCCCTATCCAGGTTTACCACCCATCTACTTCCTGTTTACCGTGTGACTTACAAATGAAGCGAGTGGGGGTATTCTTGGCACGACATAGCGTGCAACATCTTGTTGTTTTTTTTTGTAATTTGTTTTTTTTTTAAAGGAATAAACGTGTAATGTGTACATTCATTTACATTAATCACTTAAAATATTCTTTTTAATACCCATTACACACATGGGTGAAAGTTTTGCGGATTTTGTCTGATTTCCTGATTTTTGAGGGGCGGCGGGGCCAATTTCATGAATCGTGTAAATCCGTTGAGAAAATTTTCGAGGGGGTGTGAGGTCATTTTTTGTCAAAAAATTATCTTCATCCAGTATTTTAAACTTGAGAAAGAACAATATTACGATTTGAAGCAAAATTATGTGAAAACGTTTTATTTTTAGTTAAATTTTATCTGAGATTTTGTGACGATGCAACGAAAAACAGAATAGTTGTATTTTCATACATTTGCGACAGTCGACAGGAGATAACTCGATTTATTTTACGACATACTGGAAATAAGTCGTACAATGACAGCATGTGTTTCTTGTCAGAAAATGACAACAGGACCGAACAAATTGATAAAGGATTAACAAAGTTCAAGCCGTGGGCGTGGTTGAATGAAAAGGACAGTCGAGGACGGGAATGGAGAGAATGGTGTGTTAAGGTGGACGTTCCCGGTTGTTGTTTTTGCATCATATGTAATAAATCGATAAAATATGGAAACTCAGGAAAAATAATAGTTTCCAGTTGCAGAGTGAGACAAGCCACGTTAAATGCACCCACACTCTTAAGAAAAATACAACTTTGTCAGGGGTATCGATGTTAATTGAAAGCAACAGAAAAACAAAGCAGATACATACATTATAGGAAAGCAATCTAGGGTATTATCTAGCATTTCCTGTTTTATAATAATTCAACACCCTGGAAAATCATGAAATTTGAGGTGGACATGAGGACTTTTATTCCCAAAAGCAAGGTAAATATTTTCATCTCAGGATGGTCAGGTCAATCTCAAATCTCATATTTTTCTCAGGGCTTTGACCTGGACCCATTAGGGGTCCTTTAGCGGCCTCCAAGACCCCCGGCCGTAATTTTCAGGATTTTCAAGAAAATTCACTTTCACCCATGCACACATACTTGGTTCATTATCATTTATACATCTCTATTTTAACAATGAATATGTTAGGCCATGTAAAATAAATTCTCTGGTTCTCAGACACCGCCTCCCCCCAAAAAAATCGGCCGCTGGCACGAGTTTATTGCCGTCACGAAAAAAAAATCGCTGCCGTCCTGTATTTGACTTGTCCAAAAAAAAAAATTCAAATTTGGTGCCAAAATGAAGTTCAAGCGCCTAGCTACCCGGATTAAAACGTTTTGCTGCATAGTTAATGGAAACAATATGGCTACCAATACGGTGCTTGTCAGCATTGAGATTATTTTGAACTCGAAACAGATTATTCCGTGGACAATTATACCGGTTGAATCATCTTTGACGGTAGACGAGCTATGCAAAAAGCTATTCAGTGGTAAATTCAAGGAAATTGAAATCGTGAAGGAACAAATTGATGAAAACAAGGCGTTGAAGTACGACGTTTTTGTTGGACGGAACAAAACTGCAGAAAACGATAAGATATTTCCAACTGAAAATTTCGGAAGTAGTTGAACTTTTTGGGAGATATTTAAAAGTAAAATTTTTGCCCTTGTCAGATGATCCTATGTCACAGAAAAAGTCGGCGTTTGCTGCTTTGCTGGAGGCCAGAGAAAAAATGAAACTACCCCAAAGACCAAATGAAAATAATAAACGAGATGTTTTGACAAAGTTGTTTATTGACTGGCTGGATGGGTTAGAGTTAGGATTTTCTCCTGATGGTAAAATGATAAAAAAAAACATACTATTTTGTATTCATTTTATTTACATAAAGATCTACAAACAAAAGCTCATAATAAAGCATGACATACATAAACAAGACAAGAAACACAATGAATATAAGATATATTGTAACATACCATCCGTAACATCCCCCTCCAAAAAATAAACACAAAAAAACCACGAACCGAAAATCCCTTGCCATATGTGACATGGAGATAAACTGAAAAACTAAATTCCCTACCTACCTTGACATTTTTCAGAAATCAATTGTCTGAGAACCAGATAATCAATTTTACATGGCCTTAATGCTACATCAAGAGGCTACCATTTCTTGTTGAAGCAATCACCAACTTCAGAGGATAATAAAAGATGTGCAGAGTACTTTTCCATTTTTATTTTAGGATTATGAAATTATAACCCTGCATTCAAAATTGCAATATTCTATATAAGAAATATCTTTTTAGGTAAGCAAATGTGGTATTGTTGAAAGTATCCTCAGCTGGATGAAGTTCAAAGCCCAAGCCCAGTTAAACAAGAAATGTCACAGTTCTAAACACTCCAAGTTAAAAGGCATCCCTAAACTAGATGATGCTAATGATGCAGGAACCAAAAACTCTAAAGATTGTACCTTGATATTGACTGAAGGAGACTCAGCCAAGACGCTAGCTGTGGCTGGACTTGGTGTTGTAGGACGAGACAAATATGGTGTGTTCCCATTAAGGGGTAAACTTCTCAATGTTAGAGAAGCTTCACACAAACAGGTAATGATAGTTGTTATGCATATTGATTAACAGCAAGTTTAAAGATCAGAATGGTGTTCATATTAAGCAAGTTCAACTTAGAAAGATTTCATACAATGTAACTAAATTTTCCATTAGGCCTATAAAAAAAAAATTCTGTGTTTCCGGTAACCCGACCGACCCTTAAAAAAAATTTGGCAAAAAAAAAATCACGGTGATTTCCGTAACCGGACTCCAAATTTAGTTTATGCGGTAAAAAAGTAGTGTCAGCAGCGCAGAAATAAAAAAAAACAATTTTGGAACAAAGTATATCAGCTTCTCTTCTCATGAAAAAGAGGTAACTGCATCTGTGCAAATGTTAGATACAGCAGCTGTAACTGGAACAAAGAAAGCAGTAAATTCTTTTGAAGTTTTGATGGCTGGTGCAAGAAAATATGTTAAGAAAAAACCTCAAAGTAGGTTACAAAAATATAAAATTATCGTAGTTGTGGCATGTTTCTGCTAGCATAAGGGAAACTGGCCAACCACAGCTGCAATTTTTTTTT
>MJUT01005958.1:711618-724417 GCA_002080005.1 Gigantidas platifrons
CAACAAATTTTCACAATTTTAATACTTTTCGTTTTTTATTTAAAAAACTATAAGGGGTAGATGTTAAGTTTAAACTGCAAAAATGTTCAGCATGTCAAGATCTACAAAAAAAGTTCAAAGTTGAAAACTGTGAAGAGTTATTCCCCTTGAAATGCATTTTTTTGTTGACTCACTGCTTTTGGTTACTTAAATAATCAAAGGGAAGCAACTCTATTACAAAATGTGAAGTAGCAAAAGCTAAATTTTGAAAATCATTGACATTTATGTTTGTTTGTTTTTTTACAGCAATATTCATAACTTACATTAAACGGGGGAACCCCTGCCCAAAATTTTTAGAAGAGGGGGTCTGCAATTACAAGGGCTACATTTGTTATTTTTTGACCGGAGTTGCCAAGTTTTATTGACTGATGTTGTTATTATACCCAGGTGAGCTATCAGGCTCCTGGGAGCCTCTAGTTTGTCTTTCCAGATAAATCAATGATATTTGGTATGTGGGTGCATGACCATAAGGCGGTGTGTCACGTACTGTAATGACCTTCGTGGAACTTGACCTTTGATCTCAAGGTCAAATAATTGTTTTTTAAATAGTATTTTCTTGTCCGGGCCATAACATTTTTGTCTTTCGAGATAGGTCAATGATATTTGGTATGTTGGTGAATGATCATAAGGTGGTGTGTTGCGTACCATAATGACCTTCGTGGGACTTTGACCTCAAGGTCAAATAATTGTTTTTTAAATAGTATTTTCTTGTCCGGGCCATAACATTTTTGTCTTCCGAGATAGGTCAATGTTATTTGGTATGTGGGTGCATGACCATAGGGAGGTGTGTCACGTACCGTAATGACCTTTGTGGGACCTTTGACCTCAAGGTCAAATAATTGTTTCTTTCGAGGTAGGTCAATGATATTTGGTATGTGGGTGCATGACGATAAGGCTGTGTGTCACGTACCATAATGACCTTCGTGGGACCTTGACCTTTGACCTCAAGGTCAAATAATTGTTTTTTAAATAGTATTTTCTTGTCCGGGCCATAACATTTTTGTCTTTGGAGATAGGTCAATGATATTTGGTATGTGAGTGCATGATCATAAGGCAGTGTTTTGCGTACCATAATGACCTTCGTGGGACCTTGACCTTTGACCTCAAGGTCAATTTTTTTTTTTTTAAATAGTCTTCTTGTCCAGGCCATAACATTTTTGTCTTTCGAGATAGGTCAATGATATTTGGTATGTGGGTGCATGACCATAAGGAGGTGTGTCGTGTACCATAATGACCTTCGTGGGACCTTGACCTTTGACCTCAAGCTCAAATAATTGTTTTTTAAATAGTATTTTATGTCGGGCCATAATATTTTTGTCTTTCGAGATAGGTCAATGATATTTGGTATGTGGGTGCATTACCATAAGGAGGTGTGTCGTGTACCATAATGACCTTCGTGGGACCTTGACCTTTGACCTCAAGCTCAAATAATTGTTTTTTAAATAGTATTTTATGTCCGGGCCATAATATTTTTGTCTTTCGAGATAGGTCAATGATATTTGGTATGTGGGTGCATGTTCATAATGCGGTGTGTTGTGTACCATAATGACCTTTGTGGGGCCTTGACCCTTGACCTCAAGGTCAAATAATTGTTTCTTTCGAGAGGTCAATGATATTTGGTATGTGGGTGCATGACCATAAGGTGGTGTGTTGCATCCCGTAATGACCTTCGTTGGACCTTGACCTTTGACCTTAAGTTCATATAATTGTTTTTCAAATAGCATTTTCTTGTCCGGGCCATAACATTTTTGTCTTTCGAGATAGGTTGTTGTTCAGATGGCCGCATTAAGGGGAGACATAAGTTTTAGGTATCTAAAACAGTTCTTCCTAGTTATGATAGGTTTGAAATGAAACTGAACATACCTGTTCACTATCAAATGGGGAACCCATTACAACAAGGCAGGTAATTTGTGATTTGTATATCAGAGTTATCTGACCTTGTTTCGACATAGTACATAGAAATTTGGGATATTTTTTTAGTAAAATAAAAATTTCTCAATAACTATCAAAGCTATTAACTTGAAATTTAATACACTTGTAGAAAGTGTTGACAAGAGAAGACAACTCCATCCAGTATTTTATTTGAGTTATTCCCCCTTTTTGACTTTGAATCTCTTTAAAAAATGCAATTTCTCGATAATTATGTAAATTGCTTGCAGTTTAATTTCAGATACGAAAAAGTCGAGCGTCCAGCACCCATGGGCGGTGCTCTTGTTTATAGTTTATTCAATACTTCCGTTTTTTTGTTCGCTTCGTAAAATCAGGTCTGATTATAGCTAGTGATAAATGTTTTTCTAATGTTAATTTCAGAGACCTCTGTGTGAAAATATTTTAATTATTACTATCTGAAACTAATTAAACATTTGAAAGTAAATTTAAGCTGGAGTGTTCTGTAACTTCGATGTTTCTTAACAAAGTGGGTGGGTTTGTTTTTTTGTGTTGATGAAGCTGTTTTTTTTTATACCCGCACTCATAGAGAGGGGGCTATATTGCAATCACCTTGTCCGTCCGTTCACACTTTCCTAACAGATATCTCAGCTTCTACTGGAAGAAATGATTTTATATTTGATATATGGCTTTGGCATGGTGACTTGTACCGTGTCTCCCCTTTCCAGGTTTACTGCACATCTACCTCCTGTTTACAGTGCGACTTAGAATTGTTCATGTTTGTCATAATAAAAACTTTCGTAACAGTTATCTCAGCTTCTACAGGAAGAAATGATTTTATATTTGATATATGGCTTTGGCATGGTAACTTGTACCGTGTCTCCCCTTTCCAGCATTTAATTCTCATATAAAAGTGATCTGGAATAATTGACAATATAAGATTAAAATTCTATATTTAGGCATTCAGTAAGAAAAAGATAGAAGAGAGAAAAGAATGGCTGACAAACTGGATGGAAGAAAGAAAGAGAAGATTAGAAATGGGACTACCAGAGGTAAGAGATATTTTTAGTTTAGTTAATGCAAATTTTATCTTCCTTGAACACACTTTGCCTTAATTGTTTTCACATACTTGCCCGAAAGTCGAAAACATTATAGAAAAATTTACTATTTATTCAAACAAATTCTTTCATACCTTTTTATCTTGTCCGAATCCAGTTTTACTTGTCCAGGACTTCGGGCAAGTGGGTTAGCATGAAGACTGCTTGGAAAACTAAATCTGTGACATGTAATGTAGGTATTGATTTTCTAGCAGGTAGCAAACAGCATCATTGGTATTAATGGTTAGCATGCTCGTCTTGAGTGCAGTAGATTATTGGTCAGCCAGACTCGTGACATTTACCTGATATGATTCAAATTCAATGTGATTGTTTGCCGGTTTGTTTTTTTAGAACAACATAGACATATAGTACACAGTCAAATTTCACCCAATTGAGCAGTCTATCTGAATATAATGTAAATGTCATGTGGCTGTATTATTGTTAATTATTACTGCATGAATTAAATTTTAAGTAAATTAAAGTGAGAGATAGTTGTTCATTTTGTTGATATTGGTGGAATTGTTGACTAATCAATGTTAAAACAAATTCTTTTCGTAAGTTGAAAATATCACATGATATCCTTATATAAGCTTAGTTCAAAAACATTTTGAGCTGGAAATTTTGCTGTGTATGCTTAGTTATGATATTTATGATGTTCTTCAACTGATGTCAAGATTTGAATTGCTCTTTTTAAGACGTACTTGTATGGTAAAGAATCTTTGAAAATCTGCTAAAAAATATAATCATGAACATTGATTCTCTATTATATTTTTTTTTCAGGTGTACTTGTACGGTAAAGAAACTAAACACATCTCTTACAATGAGTTCATCAACAGAGAACTAATCCTGTTTAGTAACATGGACAATGAACGATCAATCCCATCTGCGGTAGACGGGCTTAAACCGGGTCAGAGGAAAGTCATCTTCACTTGTCTTAAGCGTAATCTAATCAAGGAATTGAAAGTAGCACAGCTTGCCGGTTCAGTCGCTGAACTGTCCGCATATCATCATGGTGAAGTAAGTTTGATAAGTAACAGGCTAAAAGGTTGGTGTGTTTGTAGTAGCTTTTACTGTTAATTTTACCAGGATATCTCAAATTCATACTTGACTGTTTCAATGTAAAATTATTGGTTCGGTCGACTTCAACGCAAGATTTTATTATACATCATGACACATGTGCATTCCTTGTCTTTCATTATTCCTCCACATAAAACTCAACAACAGAAAGGTTTTTTCCTCATACGATATAATATAATAATAGGTGTTGCCTAACTTCGATATATGGACCTATAATATTTTTTCAAAGTAGACCGAGGGTGGATCCAGAATTTTTTAAAATAGGGGGACCCAGACCCAAATCTTCCGTCGTTTTTTTAAGTGTCGATCTAGGTAGAAACGACCAGGTTACGAAACGTCCGCATCCGATTTTCTGCACAGATTTAACCATGTATTGATTTGCGGTGCATGAAAATTTAGTCATTAGTATATAGAAAAAAATTGCTATTTCTACCATAGTTGGGACTTCGTCCCATATAAAATTTAATACGCTGTGGTCAGTTCATGAATATTCATATCACGAAATTTACATGTATTGATCAATACTTCTCACTTATAAAAACCGTGCTTTTAAAATACTTGCTATAACCAAGAGACAAGGTGTATTCAAGGGATATTGTATGATGTTTATACATGTTGATACTTAAATGATTGTTTCTAATGTTGAATAAAGGTTATAACGAGTATCACTCCTACATATGGCTCATCTTATATTTATGCCCATAGAATAGAATTAATTTATATTCGGAAGAACGAAGTGAGGGAGAATATAACTGATTGGAACCTACTACTTCAGCCTCTTGTTTTGAGTCGCTCAACTGAAACATATAAGGCTGCTATGTCATCATCTTCAACTTTTAGAAGGCCACGATATAGCTGAAATACTGCTAATGTTGGCGTTAAACACCAATCAATCAATTAACTTGTAGAAAGCAGTCAGTATATGGTAGAAGTAGATTGTACCTAATTTTATAATTTTTTCTGTTTTAGCAATCTTTGATGTCCACCATTGTTAACTTGGCACAGAATTTTGTTGGTTCTAATAACATGAATCTCCTGTTGCCGATTGGTCAGTTTGGTACCAGGCTACATGGTGGAAAAGATGCAGCTAGTCCCCGTTATATTTTTACTGCTTTAAGGTAATGAACATTGCTGGTTATATACAACTTTGTTGTGATCAGAGTGTCTCTCCCCCTCCAAACAATTGCGGATATAGTGGCGTGTAAGATCAGAATTTTTTTCGATTGCACTTTTGTTGTTTATTATTAAATAGCTCATATTCCCTAAATAATGAAGAAATTAAATATGCTTAAATAAATTCATTTTGATATAATCTACAACGAAAGTTTGGTTGTTTTTATTTTTTCAGTTCTATGGCCCGTCTAGTATTCAATCCAAAAGACGACGCACTGTTGGAGCCAAACTTTGATGATAACCAGAAAATAGAACCAGTGTGGTATTGTCCGATTGTACCGATGGTTCTTGTCAATGGAGCAGAGGGTATTGGGACTGGTTGGAGTACAAAGTTGCCAAATTATGACGTACGAGAGGTTGTTGCTAATTTGAAAAGAATGTTGTGTGATGAAGATCCAGTCTATATGGTTAGTTCATAATCAGGATAGTAAGCTTGATTCCACTTTTCAGCATTTTCACCAGGCCCATTGTGAAATTATAAAATTTCTGGGAAAAGCAATGGTCAGCATGCTCGCCCCGAGTGCGGTAGATCGTGGGTTTGAATACGGGTCAGGTTAAGCCAAAGATTATAAAATTGGTATTTGTTGCTTCTACGCTAAGCATGCAGCATTATAATGTAAGTGCAAAAAGTAGATGGCTCTGAATCGGGATAATGTGTCTTGAGTGAAGCTACATGTCTAGCACTATAAAAATTCAACTCAGCTTGTTGATCTAGTACAGAGCAGACAGACTCATCTTCTCTTTATAATGTAGCTTCACTAGCTTGATCTGGCCATGATATAGCTGCAGAATTGCTTAATTGGCATTGAACAACAATCACTCGTCCGACTACTCTGATAATTGGAACTAAAATGGTAGTTCTCTTCGACTTCAATAAATGAGGTTTTAATTTATAACTTACCTGGGTTAATATTTAACATATATTATTTATTCTAGATGCCAAGATATAAGAATTTTAAAGGAACTATTGAAGAAATAAGTGAAGGTAAATATTTGTGCAGTGGAGAGATTTCAATTGTTGATGACCAGACTGTAGAGATAACAGAACTACCCATTCGTACATGGACACAAAACTACAAAGAAGAAGTATTAGAAGTCATGTTGCATGGCAACGAAAAGACACCACCATGTATTACGTAAGTTTGAATCAAATTTACTTGTTTCTTAGAAAATGTACTTTTAACTCCAATGGGACCTTGAAGTAATGAATAAATTGCAGTCACCAACTGGACGACCCGCAAAGTGATAATTGTTTTCATTGCACAGCTGAAATTATACTATCTCTGGGGGATGGTGCAACTGTTTATGTTTATCCATGCATTTATTTGAGTTAAAACGAGCAGTAAATCTGGTCAGGAGGGTTTTGAATTGGCTGTTCACAGTAGTTGATCATCAAGGCATGTTTTACTAGATTTTTCAAATTAATATAATATATCCTAAACAGTTCTGAGAATTTTATGGGCATAGTTCTTTGCATAGCAATCAAACCACTAATATTAAGCAAACAAGACTATGTTTACCCTTTTCACAGATTTAGTTGACAGAGATCAAACAAATCCACTCTATTTTGATATGCTGCCAAAATATTCTGTTTTCTTCTATCAATGGACACTTTTTCCCAGGGCTTGCCACGCTTTTTAAAAACAGGGCAATAGGACATCTGTTTCATTTAGTTGACTTTAATGGGAAGTGAAGGAATATCTGGGAGACTCCAGAAGAGCTAGCAGATATTTTGCGTTTCTTTCCCCGCTATCACATGTCCCCTTACCTTTTATAAAACAAACGTGTGCTCAGCGATCTTATAAAAGATGCAATCAACAAGTTTAGAATAAAATATTGAATATCAACCCCTGTATAGGTCTAATTTCATGAACATGGGAGGTCCTTATGCATTAATGTGCAAGAAAAAGTATGATTATTGGTGAAAAATATACTGACTTCCAAAAACTGAAATGGTGACTAAAACTTCACCTTAGGGACAGAAATAAGGCGATTTCATTGAAATGAAGACGAAAAAGTCACACACTTGGGTTAATGATCCCTGATTGTTCCTGAATTGTATTTTGAGAACTTAACGTTTTTTTTCTTGATTTTAATAGAGATTACAGAGAATATCACACAGATGCAACAGTGAAATTTGTCGTTAAAATGACTCCTGAGAAATTAGCTGAAGCTGAAGAAAACGGATTACATAAAGTCTTCAAATTGCAAAGTGTTATTTCAACAACTTCCATGGTATGTTACCTTTGTAAGAACAGCTAAAAATGATGTATTATACAGACCTAATTTTCGTCCACTTTAAAAGCGGAATTCCGCTTTTTAGCTCACCTGACCCCAAGGGTCATGTGAGCTTTTGTCATCACTTTGCGTCCGTCGTCGTCTGCGTCTGTAAACTTTTCATACTTTCTTCTTCTTCTTTGAAACCACTGAACTGATTTGGACCAAATTTGGCAGAAATGTTCATTGGGAGGTCCTCTACTAAATTTGTTATTTTGGTGCAGATCGGAAATCCAACATGGCCGCCAGGGCCAATAATGTGTTCTGATTGGTTGAAACTTTGAAAATCTTCTTGTCAGAAACTACTTAGCCAATGGAATTGTAACATTACAGAAATGATGACTGGATGGTCCTCTACTAAATTTGTTATTTTTGTGCCGATCGCATATCCAAGATGGCCGCCATGACTCGACTTAGTTTAACATTGGACCCTATGGGAATTTCACATTTTCATCTTTTTTTCTGAAACCACGCAACAGATTTGAACCAATCTTGGCAGAAATGTTCATTAGATGGTCATATACAAGACTTTTGTTTTTGGCACTGATCGGAAATCCAACATGGCTGCCAGGGCTCATAATGTGTTCTGATTGGTCGAAATTTAAAAAATCTTATTGTTAGAAACCACTAAGCCAATTGAATTGTGACTTTACAGGAATGATCATTGGGTGATCCTGTACTAAATTTGTGAATCGTTTTCTGATCGGAAATTCAAGATGGCCGCCATGACTAGACTTAGTTTAACATTGGACCCTATGGGAATTTCACATTTTCATCTTTTTTTCTGAAACCACGAAACAGATTTGAACCAAGCTTGGCAGAAATTTTATTAGATGGTCATATACAAGATTTTTGTTTTTGGTGCTGATCGGAAATCCAACATGGCTGCCAGGGCCCATAATATGTTCTGATTGGTCGACATTTTAAAAATCTTCTTGTTAGAAACCACTAAGCCAATTGAATTGTGACTTTACAGGAATGATCATTGGGTGATCCTGTACTAAACTTGTGAATCGTTTGCTGATCGGAAATTCAAGATGGCCACCATGACTCGACTTAGTTTTAACATAGGACCTATGGAAAAAATGTTTAAAAGTCTTCTCCTCTGAAACCAGCAAGTAGATTTAGAGCAAACATGGCATGAATGGTCCTTAGGTTGTCAACTTTCAAAATTATGTCCTGTGAGCCCGACCTCCATCCAAGATTGCTGCAGTCAGTGGACATAGTTTTAACATAGGACCCTATGGGAAAATTGTTTAAAAGTCTTCCCTCTGAAACCAGTCAGCCAATTTAAAGCAAATATGGCATGGATGGTCCTTGGGTAGTATACTTTTAAAATTGTGTCCGGTGACTACTACCTCCATCCAAGATGGCTGCCATGAGCAGACATAGTTTTAACATAGAACCCTATTGGATTTGAATAGTAACTTAGATGTATTCGGCATGCAGACATTCTTAAGAGGACTTAGTTTATGTCAGGTGAGCGATACAGGCTCATGTGAGCCTCTAATGTTTTTTTCTTCTGGATTTTACCGTTACAATTCCTTTTTTATAGTATATTCAATACTTCCGATTTTGTCGATTTCCGCTTTTTTGTTGTCCTCGTAAAATCAGGTCTGATTATACATTACCAAATATATAACCGCATCAGTGATGTAATGGTTAGTGTGGTTGATCGAGGGTTCATCGGTGATGTAATGGTTAGCGTGGTCATCTCGAGTGTGGTTGATTGTGGGTTCATCGGTGATGTAATGGTTAGCGTGGTTGATCGTGGGTTCATCAGTGATGTAATGGTTAGCGTGATCATCTCGAGTGTGGTTGATCGTGGGTTCATCAGCGATGTAATGGTTAGCGTGGTCATCTCGAGTGTGGTTGATCGTGGGTCCATCGGTGATGTAATGGTTAGCGTGGTCATCTCGAGTGTGGTTGATCGTGGGTTCATCAGTGATGTAATGGTTAGCGTGATCATCTCGAGTGTGGTTGATCGTGGGTTCATCAGTGATGTAATGGTTAGCGTGGTCATCGCGAGTGTGGTTGATCGTGGATTCATCGGTGATGTAATGGTTAGCGTGATCATCTCGAGTGTGGTTGATCGTGGGTTCATTGGTGATGTAATGGTTAGCGTGATCATCTCGAGTGTGGTTGATCGTGGGTTCATCAGTGATGTAATGGTTAGCGTGGTCATCTCGAGTGTGGTTGATCGTGGGTTCATCAGTGATGTAATGGTTAGCGTGATCATCTCGAGTGTGATTGATCGTGGGTTCATCAGTGATGTAATGGTTAGCGTGGTCATCTCGAGTGTGGTTGATCGTGAGTTCATCAGTGATGTAATGGTTAGCGTGTTCATCTCGGGTGTGGTTGATCGTGGGTTCATCGGTGATGTAATGGTTAGCGTGGTCATCTCGAGTGTGGTTGATCGTGGGTTCATAGGTGATGTAATGGTTAGCATGGTCATCTCGAGTGTGGTTGATCGTGGGTTCATCAGTGATGTAATGGTTAGCGTGATCATCTCGAGTGTGGTTGATCGTGGGTTCATCGTTGATGTAATGGTTAGCGTGGTCATCTCGAGTGTGGTTGATCGTGGGTTCATCAGTGATGTAATGGTTAGCGTGGTCATCTCGAGTGTGGTTGATCGTGGGTTCAAGGCCCAGTAGGTTCAATCCAAACAATATAAAATTAGTATTTGTTGCTTCTCCTCAAAGCACACAACACTAAGGCGTTAGAACAAAGACTGGTTGGCTCTGAACAGGCCTGATTTTCGTCCGCTTTTTTTTCCCCGGATTTTACCGTTACGATTCCTTTTTTATAGTATATTCAATACTTCCGATTTCCGCTTTTTTGTTGGTCTCGTAAAATCAGGTCTGTCTGAATCAAAATAATGAGTAGAGCGACATGTCTACTCGTTGACATTTGTTTCAGTTAGCTAGTACTATCAAATTCAACTCGGGTGTGTTTGCCTAGTTGGTACACAGGGATGGGGTTTTTTTTTTCAGTTATTTAAAGACATAACTTTTTAAGTATGAACATTTAGAAATCTAATTTTATGTGTTTGATGTTGTGTTTATATATTCACGTAAGAGTCCTCATCCATGTCATTGTGCTTATGTTTACCATCATCAGCTGTTGTTTATCAGTAACTCCCAGTCCACTTTACTCTAAATAATGACATTTCAATGCACATGTCTCCCGATCAGGCTGATCGGATGTTACGTCTTTAACTGATTTCAGTTATTTTTGTGTGAAAAATAAATTCTGTAAATTGCAGGACACCGTAAGAAAAGGTCAAAAATGACCTTTTTATAAGTGATTGTATATAGTTTCAGCTATTTTCATTGATTTTCTATTATTTTATTTTTATTTTCTATCCAGAATCATGCTAGAGTGCAAAGAGGTTATCATCATCTCATAAAATGTAACTTGATTTCACCATGATATAACTGAAAAATTGTACATTTGGCACTAAGTAATAATCACTCACTCACTCATAACCAAATACTTTTTTTAAGGTATTATTTGACCATTTGGGTTGTATAAAGAAGTACTCTAGTGTTGAGGAAATTCTGAGAGAATTTTATGACTTGCGGTTGGAATTCTACAAGAAAAGAAAGGCATACCTTGAAGGAATGCTTGAATCAGAAGCTCTTAAATTAGACAACATTGCTAGGTTTATACTGGAGAAAATTGAAGGCACAGTTGTCATTGGTAAGTTGGAGACTTGATTCGATTGGATGATTTATTATTGCTTAACGTCCAGCAAGCAGTATTTCGGCTATATAACTCGGCTAAATTCAGGACGAGAACAAGCTCAATAATCTATAAAAGCTGTACCGGTATAGGAATGAGGGAAGGGATGGGTCTTATCTGACTGCCACTGACAGTCTGTACTCTACTGGTTGTAATATGTAGCCTCTGAGATTGTTATATCAGCTAAAGATTGCTTATCTTTTTGATGTCAAATGTCAATCATAACCTCAAGTTATGTAAGCAAATTTATTTATAAAATCACTTCAGAGCATTGAAATAAAGACCAAAAAGTTTTTGTTTTTTTTTCCCTCTTCTTCTTTCTTTAAATTTCTGACATTTTTATTGGGACAAAAATGAAAATTTGGAGTTGTCCCATTGCAAGTATTTAAATTTGAAAAAACTTTATATATATATATGGGTCATTCTACAGTACTGATGAATGATATGGGACATTCATACCATTTTTTAAAGTAAAGATATGCTATGATTTTCAAGCTTTTTGTTCACAATAGAACATTTTTCTTCCATATTCTAAATGAAAAAAGATAGTTCCCATCCATTTAATTTGTCTAAACTTAATTTAATGTGTCCTGTCAAAAAAGTAACGCTTGTTACGTAGTGTCCAATATATACCTGTTTTATTTAAATGAGTTTTAAAACAACCTAAATGTTGAATTGAAAATGTTTTACAACCTTTAGAATATTCAAAGAAACAGTGAAAATGATGTTTTCTGGAGTCAGGAAACTAAAAAAATTACTATTTTGTAGCCATACCATTTATGATGTAAATCATTACTTGTCATGATTGCAAAAATCGAAATATTCTATTAAATAAAATGTTCTTTCCACATTGCTTTGTCTTACATGTACATTTACAGAGAATAATTAGATAAAGTAATGTAAAACCAAGATATTTCAGTAATTACATCAGTTACATGATAAAACCCTCCAGTTGATAGAAAAGTAACGCATGTTACAAGGGACGCCAAGTAACGCATGTTACATATGTATCGTGTCCATAAAACACATAATATCCCATTTTCAAACAGAATAGATTATACCAGTAGCTTAAATAGAACTGAATGCATTGCATATATTATGAATACCTTCAAATACAATTAAATAAGAATGGTGTGTGGCATCAAAATCCTGTGTTCGGTGGCAAGTTCTTGGACACCATGTAACATCCGTGTGCATTGCTCGTTACCTGTAACAAGCGTTACTTTCTTGGACACCGACAACAACGCAGGCCTTCCTCTTCTGCGCATAACTGACCGTAAGTATGTGGTGACGTAACTCAGTAATGGGATTGGCGTATGCAAGGGCAGTGAATATGATTGGTCCAAATTGAAAGAAAAACAAGATATGGACTTGAGAACGCTTGTTACATTTTGGACACCGTTTTATGAGCATATTTTAACTTGTTATTATTTCTGAAACGTGTACACTGGATAAACCAGGCTTTGAGAAACAAATTCTTCGAATATTTACACTCACCATATACG
>MJUT01005958.1:724758-738723 GCA_002080005.1 Gigantidas platifrons
TTTTTTTATTTAACAAATACATGGTGCACACAAAAATAAACATAATGTGCATAGTGCATATATGAAAATAAAGAAGAAATAAATTGTTTGATGCCACCTCCTGTTTTCACCAACTCTGGAATGACCCATATATATATATATAATCGGGGGTGTGTGTTGTATATCAAGGAGTACTATATATGACCACTTTTTAACATTTTTTTTTTTTAGAAAATAAGGCAAAGAAGAATTTGATTGAAACATTAGTGAGGAAGGGATATGATTCAGACCCAGTGAAGGCATGGAAGGATCTCCAAGGCAGATCTAAGGTAGGTATATTTTAGCGACATTCACATAGCTTGAAGTAAATTTATTGCAAATTATTTAGATAAATTAGCTTGAGGGGCCCTAGGTTGCAGCCTATAGGATAATCTGACCATGGGTAGGATTGTCAAATATGTGTGTCCTGTACATCAATACATCATTTATGGAACAGCTTTGAACAGGATGAAAATTATGCAACATTGTTAGAAGCTTTAATACATTGGAATGGATCCAAATTTTATATTTGGACCCTGATGAAACCCTCATTAATCCTTGATCCATATCCTGTCTGAATAATATATATTAATTATATGCATCTTCTTTCATTTATGCAGAATGAAGAAGAAGAGGATATTAATGATGACGCCAGTGATGTTTCATCGTCCTCCAGCCATGATTTCAACTACATCTTGGGAATGCCATTGTGGAATCTAACCAAGGAGAAAAAAGATGAGCTTCTTAAACAGAGAGACAATAAGGTACAAGTTTCAAATCATATAGCCTGTGATTACCGTAAACGGCTGTATATTACTCGCATTTGTGCATTATCTGCACCCCTTTTGGCTCCCAAAATCTTTGGGGGGTGGGGGGATCTAGTTCTGGTATATAATCTGCATCAACTTTTGACCTGTTCGTGTGGAGGATAAATGCGTGAATAAAGCTTACTATTTGGCAAGGAAAATGTGTAATGCAATGAAAACCATGTTCAAATCTTGTAGACTGATAATTTAATTTTATACAAATATAGAATCGTTTATGGCAATGTATTTTCTTGTTTGTTATTGTAACAACCAATTGTGTTTGTCAAAATTTAATACTTTAGGAATAAAGGCTATGGTTAACATCTAGTAAGAGTTGATGAATACAGGTATAAAACTTAACAGGGGACCTGTAGCCTAACTGGTTACTGTAATTTTTAACATTTCAAGTGCAGTCAGTTTCTGAACCACAACAATTTTTGTTGAGCTACCACAAAATGATATTTTATGGAACCCGCTGTCTCTTTGAATCATGGTTGCAGTCTATCCAGGTTTTGTATTTATTGTCAGTCTTGTTACCCAGCTCAGAAGTTTAGATATAAAAAATGTTGTTATATTTTAAAAATTAAAAAAAGAAAAATTATTTATATTTTACAGAAAGAAGAACTTGACTTGCTGAAGAGTAAATCAGACAAGGACTTATGGGAGGAAGATTTAGAATTGTTCTTAAAGACATTAGATGTGAGTCATGATTTGTAGGGTTAGGGTTATGGTGTTTAACACCACTTTCAAAAATATTTCGGTTATATGGTGGAGGAAACCGGAGCTAACCACTAATCTGCAGCAAGTCACTGACAAACTTTATTGCATAATGTATCAAGTACATCTTGCCTGAGCGGGATTCGAACTCACATCGTTAGTGGTGATAGGTACTGAATGCATATCATGTGATCACAACCACAAATGATTTGTAGGATTGTTCTTGTTAACAATAGTTGGCAACTACATGTATGTATGATACGAGTGCTAAACATCGGGGGAATTCAGTTTTACTCATGTCGGTAGGTCCTTTCTCCGCAATCCTGCATTAGGTTTCTTCTCAATAATTTAAATTCCCCTTCAGCAAATCATTTAAAATTTATATACAAGGTCTGGGATCATAAAGAAAGGCTAAGTTTGATTTCAGACTTTACCACTATTTCTGTTCTATAATTATGTCCCCTATTTACTTTATAATTACCACTCACTAAATATACCACCCTATCTTTACATTGAAATGAGGGAGTTAAAGATTTTTATACTTGGATTTTTAATTCGTCACACTTTGTCACCTGACTATTTAGTGAGTTGTAATTATACCAGCTAATTTTTACAAACTCAGTCTAATTTTGATAGACACTGAAGAAGGTCATTTGTTGATCGAAAATTTTGTCAATATATTTTTGTAACATCTTTATCGGTATCGTTGCACAATCTTCTAGACTGTGAACCTTGAATTACAGGTCACCTTTATTAAGCAGCCAGTTCTTGCCGGCCCTTAAGTGGCTGCTTAAATCAAGTTTGAACGTATATGCTTATTTTCTCATGATTCAGAATTTTTGTGGTTCATTCCAACACCAAATTTAAATCCATCGAAATTTAAAAAGTCGTATATGTACTTACATCACATTTCAATTTTCAATTTCATCATAGGAAGTGGAGCAGGTTGAAAGAGATGATGAATCTGCATCATTCAGTAAGCCAGTGAAGATCAAAGGTAAACTGAAACCCAGGAAAGTGATGGAACTGGAAACCAAACCTTCTCCAATGGGCCGTCGTGTTGTTCCTAGAGTTGACTCCACTATGAAGAACAAGGTTCATGCAGCTGCTGCCAAAAAAGCTAGAGACAAGGTACGTTTAAATAGACATAAAAAAGCTAGAGACAAGGTACGTTTAAATAGACATAAAAAAGCTAGAGACAAGGTACGTTTAAATAGACATAAAAAAGCTAGAGACAAGGTACGTTTAAATAGACATAAAAAAGCTAGAGACCTGGTACGTTTAAATAGACATAAAAAAGCTAGAGACAAGGTACGTTTAAATAGACATAAAAAAGCTAGAGACAAGGTACGTTTAAATAGACATAAAAAAGCTAGAGACAAGGTACGTTTAAATAGACATAAAAAAGCTAGAGACAAAGTACGTTTAAATAGACATAAAAATAGGTAGACAAAGACATAAAAAAGCTAGAGACAAGGTACGTTTAAATAGACATAAAAATAGGTAGACAAGACATAAAAAAGCTAGAGACAAGGTACGTTTAAATAGACATACAAATAGGTAGACAAGACATAAAAAAAAATAGAGACAAGGTATGTTTAAATAGACATAAAAAAGCTAGAGACAAGGTACGTTTAAATAGACATTCAAAAAGCTAGAGACCTGGTACGTTTAAATAGACATAAAAAAGCTAGAGACCTGGTACGTTTAAATAGACATAAAAAAGCTAGAGACCTGGTACGTTTAAATAGACATAAAAATAGCTAGACAAGACATCAAAAAGCTAGAGACAAGGATTTCATTTTGATTTTTGGTGTTTTAATGCCACTTTCAACAATATTTCAGCTATATCATGGCGACCAGTTTTAGTGGTGGAGGAAGCCGGAGAGAACCACCGACCATGAGCAAACAACTGGTAAACTTTATCACTTACGGCTGCGAGTCGAGTGCACACTTTTTTGTAATTTACCAAGCCGGGTGCGAACCCACGTCATATTGGTGATAGACTTGAGTTGTTAGATCCAACGACCTAACTCATTGAGCCACCTGGGCCCCCTTAGAGACCAGGTACATTGTAAGTCATATTGGATTTTATTTGGTTGGATTCAACATGAAAAATTATTGATTCCTTCCTGATGCCCCAAAAAGTTGAAAAGACATGTTATTAAAAGTGAGAAACTACGTGTAATACATGGAATATGGTTGCTGTCCAAAATTTAAAAGGGGAGATAATTCAATTTATACTGTCCGTCCGTCCATGTACCTTGTAAGTGCAACTCCTCCTAAATGTCTTATTGGATTTTTATGAAACTTTACACACTTGTAGTACACTACCTGCAGATGTGCATGAAGGAATATGGTTGCTGTCCAAAATTTAAAGGGGGAGATACAGACCTGTTTACCACTACGATTTCAGCATAGTTTCTACCACTTTTGACCCCTAAATTACGCTCTACGCCCTCATAAGTTATTTCTGCGCCAACAAGTTGCAAAACTGGGGAAAAAAATCGCCAGAAAGTACTCTTGTTTCTTATGGTAGATATCCGAACGCAACACTGAATCTCTGTCGTTTGAGCGCTTTAAAATTATTGTATATATCCATGCTCCTTACAAACACTTTGATGATCTAGTAACATGTGTCTGAAAATTAATGGCGGAATGCCAAACGCAAGCAGGGGACTGAGCTTGAAGAAGTCACTGCCATTGTCTGGTTAACGAAGTGATAACCGCCATATTTGAAATTTGTCAATGAAGTTGAGAGTAAAGGGAAAAAATCAGATTTATTGTAAATGGAGGTTTGCAAATATATAGAGATTGTGTAATCTTATTTACTTAGCAATGAATTATCTTTACATTTAATAATATGTACGATTATTGATCTATTAAGCTGTTTTCAGATATTTTATGTGATAGCCCTACTACTGATAAATTTCAAATAGTCATCTCTAAAAACCCAATATTGGTTATTTGGAATTTTTTGTTGATCGTAGTGTACAATTAATATTTTTATTTAATGAGAACTGTACATATATTTATATTATTTCTAAAGTCATTACACTATGCTTAAATTTGTTCAGAATAATGATTATAAAAGGAATTAATAGATGTGGTGTTTACATCTACAAGCAAGCGATAATCGAACGGCACAATCATTTCAATGTCTATCGAGTACATGTTAAACTACCCTATCTAATATATAAACTGGATTTGACTGTAAAATTTAAATTATTGATGCATTAACATAATTTTATGTTAAAACGGGTTGCATAAACATGTTGCACTGTTGACAAATTTTCAGTAAGCAAGTACCATATGCTTTTAGGCTAGCCAATAAATCCTTACACTAAAGACAATACACACAGGTATAAACAAACAATCATGTTCAACAAGAAGCTGTATGATGTACATTGCAGGAAACGATACCTAATTTTTCAAACTTTTCTTAGTGAGGGGGGTGCTCTCAAACCCCCTAGCGTATTAGACAAAAACTACTCTTAAAAGTAGAAAACTACTCTGTCAAGGAAGAAAACTACTCCTATAGGTCAACCGGGGTAAACAGGTCTAGAGATAATTCAACTTATACTTTCACGAAAAAGGGGGGCATGTACCTTGTAAGCGCAACTCCTACTCAACTGCAAGCGGGGGATATCACTCACAGTTCTAATTTTACCTGTATAAACTGAACACGAAAGCAGGTCCCAAGGAGGTTTAGTATAGACATCAATGTCAAACAGTCTAAAACAGCTGCAAAATGTTACTAAAAATAAACAGAAAGATTGAGCAACACGAACTCCACTGAAAACCGGGGGTGAACTCAGGTGCTCTGGAAGGGTGGGCAGTTCATGCTCTACATGTGGCACCCGTGTGTTACTCTCGTTACAAACCCGGTGATAAACAAATCATTTGAAATTCATACACAAGATCAGGAACCATAAAAAGAAGGCCAAGTTTGATTTCAGACTTCATACCACTTTTTGCTTTCAAGAGTGATGCCTCTGTAGATGGAAGTGGGAGCAAGGCATATGTGTCCTATAGATACCTTCTTCCATTTTTTTCTAAAATTAATATAAATATGCTATATACAAAAAATGTATTGGATTTTACTCCCTCTTACAGAATAAAAAGCAGGGAAAGAATTTGAATGACGATGTGAAGAAAGAGGAGGAAGAAGAAGAAGAAGAAGAAGCCATGAGTTTGTTTGATCGTCTGAAGAAGAAGGATTATAAAGTAGAGGCAATCTCTAACAGTGGCGAGAAAGCTCAACAGAAAGAGAAAAAAAAGAGAGGTAGGGGTCATATTTATATCTGAACATTGGGCACATGCACAGAACGAAGACTGACAAAACAAAGAATACAACACCGAAAACTAAAAAACATGAGAAAGACAGACCCATTCAAAAAGCCGGGGCGAATAATGGAACTTATGAAGGGTAAGTAGTTCCTGTTTCTTATAAGACACCCACTGTGTTACTCATATCGTCAAGTCAGGTAAAAGTCTTGTAAGTGATAGATGGAAGAAAACATCTACATGTAAGGGAAAAGATCCTTTGCCAACTGAGAAATGGATATTTCGTAACGGTCAACCAGGTTGTAATGACGATTGTAAACTTTTTGTAGCAACGACTCGACCTAGGAGCAACATAGCTTTGTTTGAGAAGCTTTTCTGAGAAATGGATATTTTGTAACGGTCAGCCAGGTCTTAATGACGATCATAAAAATTTTGTAGCAATGACTCAACCTAGGAACAATGTAGCTTTGTTTGAGAAGCTTTTCGTCAGCAGCTGAGCTCTGTTCAGTAAATCACTGTACTGGGTACAAGCCCTAGAATAAATCTGTATTTTATTTCAGCTCCTAGAAAACCCAAAGATTCTAATTCATCGACATCCCCGAAAAAGAAAGGAGGAAAGAAGAGAAACCCGTGGTCAGATTCTGATGGTGAAGCATCAGATATATCAGATGTAGATATGGACGGAAGTTTTCTAGAAACAGTAATACCAGCAGACAGGGGACCCAGAAGAGCTGCTGGTAAGATATATTTTCTTGTCTATTTAGAGTATTTTGTTAGGGTCCATAAAGTTATCTTAGCTGCACCACTTTTTATTGAAGTGCATGTACTAAGCCTGGGAAAGTGAGCAGTCATGTGTAAGCCCAACTTTCAGTTAAGTCCCAATGCAGGAATTCAATCTGTAAAAACAGAAGTCTTCTTTGGTCCCACGTTTAGTTCGGTTTAGACGGGTTTCACTGCACAACATTCCTATTGTGGGATTAAGGTTAGCGTTGTGGTGTTTAATGCGTCTTTCAATAATGTTTCCGTTATTTCGTGGCGGTAAGTTGTATTGGTGGAGAAAACCGGAGAAACCCACCAACCTGCTGCAAGTCACTAACAAACTTTTTCACATGGCAAGGTGTACTCAATACAACATTATGTAATAAATGGCTTCCCTTTATAGACAGTGATTAGTTATATAGTGGTGCCCTTTTACTAAAGGCTGGTTTAATTGTATCACCTCTAAATTAGTTTCTATCTCACCTGTTCAAATACAGTGAAACCTGCCCTAACGGTCACCTTCCTTATCCAGCCACTTTAACTGAAATAAGTGGTCACCTCCGGAACGCGGTCAGCCATTTTGATCCCAAAATTATTTTTTTCCTTAATTTAGCGGTCATGTCATGTGATCACAGTTATCTCCCTTGTGCCAATACACATTTTGCTGGTAAATGCTAAAATGTTGCGAAGGTAATTGTGTTAATTAGCTGTTGATTAGTATTGATTTTGGACTTCAACCTAATTATTGACAGTTTGAGGTGTGAAAATTTACAGGTAAGTGAACAGGTGAGTAAATTTTATGGCTTTATATCCATGTCTGTTTAAAAAATTGCGCTAATCTGTCAAAATGTCTCGAAAAGTGTTTACTCTTGAACAGGGACTTGAAGTTGTAAAACATTTGAAAAACGGTAAAAGTTCAAGAGAAATTGCACAAATAATGGGTGTTGGAAGGACACAGATACAAACTATTAACAAGAGGAAGGCGGAAATTCTGGAAGGTTATGAGAATAACGTTTCATCACACCAAAAACGACACAAAACAGGGAACGAAGAGAATAATGAGTTATGTTGGACTTGGTTCCAGGATGCTGTGCAGTGCAGGATAAACGTTACTGGACCACTTTTTAAAGAAATGACGCTTAAATTTTCTGCAGATTTAAAGATTGACAGTTGGATGGCTGGATTGTTTTATCAAATGTCACAATATCGTTTTTGGAAAAATGGGTGGTGAAAAATGAAACTATTGTAATGGCTAACTTTCCTCATTATAGAAACTTGAACCTGGAATTAAAGGTCACCTCTTTTAAGCAGCCACTTTTGAATTTCCCTTCAGTGGCTGCTTAAATCAGGTTTGACTGTATTATTATTTGTTTATACAAGGAAACCTAATTATTTTTGTTTTGATAGTATCAGAAATCTCATAGCATATTGTCATCATATCTTGCAGCTAAGAAAGCTCAGACACATTTTAAAACAGACTCTGATGAAGAAGCGATAAAATCTGACAGCGATGCCGATAATGAATTCAGATCAACTAATTTAGAAAATGGAGGGTACGAACCAGAGAAAATTTCTGATATCGAAGATAGTGATGATGATTTTGGGTCCAAACCACCAGTCAAGTATGTATTATATGAAAGTTTTTTTTTTTAATGAATTATTGGCAGTGGACACCATTCGGTGATTTGGCTAGGCACTGGTCTTTGGACATTTGCCCACCTATTTCTCAAATTGTCCTGAAGAACTTTATAAAAATTTGTTTAATTATTAAAGAATATCCTGTCAGAAGAAATTTTGATAAAACTGACAATTGTCCTGAAGATTTCAAAGTCTTGCTGAAACACTGCCATTTCTCCTATTCTTAGCATGTTTGAAACCTGTTGGTAAAAATAAATGTTATCACCAGGGTGGTTAAATTTCTGCATAGGAATTCCTGCCAATTTCCTTTCAAACGTCATTAATGACAGAAATTAACTACTTTAAAGGGGCCCGGGAGGCTCAATGAGTTAGGTCGTTGGATCTAACAGCTCATACAAGCCTATCACCAATACGGCGTGGGTTCGCGCCCTGCTTTGTAAATTACAAAAAAGAGTGCACTCAACTCGCAACCGCAAGTAATAAAGTTTTATCTGTTGCTTGCCCATGGTCGGTGGTTCTCTCCGGGTACTCCGGCTTCCTCCACCACTAAAACTGGTCGCCATGATATAGCTGAAATATTGTTGAAAGTGGCATTAAGCACCAAAAATCAAATCAAAATCAACTACTTAAAGATATTTTTAATGTTTTGGTTATTGGAGAAACAGATTCTCCTGCTAACCGTGGATTACGATAGTTTTAAAAAAAAATGGAGCTTTAAAATTTGGTAATTTAGCTATCTATCATAATTGGAGAAATATCGTAAACACTGGTAGCAGAACCAAAGACTATGAAATTGGTATTTGTTGCTTCTCCACCAAGCACGCAGCATTAAGGAGAAAGAGCAAAGACTGGTTGGCTTGGAATCAGAATAATGTGTCCGAATGGAGCGACATGTAGTGTATTGGTCTAATACAAAGCAGACACACTCTCATCGAAATGTAGCATGTTTTTGCCATGATATAGCTGAAACGTTGCTCTTTTGGTGTTAAGCGTCACTGACTCGTTTATTGTACTTTGCTATTAATGTAACTGTGATTTATTTGGAGTTTTTTATATTTACAGAGAATCTAAACCAGCAATAGAATCTGATCAAGATGATGCGTGGGATAAAATGATGTCCACTCAAAAAGGTACATGTAGTAATAGAGGATTCTGGTATTGCATTATGCAATGTTACACGTACAAACGTTGTTGAAATTTGATAACAATATAAATCAGTTGAACATTGTTTGTCCTATTCTTACCATGTGTAAATTTCTACACGAGCTACGATTATAACGATATTCGACCAGAAGAATGTAAATTGGTCATTATATATTGTTGAATCTTTCATCTTCCTGAATATAGCTGAAAAACTGTTCGCTCTACGTTTGAACAATAAATAATCAATCAATCATTAATTTTGACTCAAATTTATTGTGCACCATGATTTTTTTACTGGAATGATATTTAAAAAGGGGGAAAAAACTTACATGATGCATGTAGTTATTGATTACATGGAACGTCCCATCCACCAAATCATTGTTCTGTATTTGTTTATATTAAGTGGAACGTCCCATCCACAAAATCATTGTTCTGTATTTGTTCATGACGTGGAACATCCCGTCCACAAAATCATTGTTCTCTATCTTGTTTATTTACATAGAACCACAAGCATTTACACTAGATAGTGATAGTGACAGTGGATTACATATTGAGACTGCACCCGTGCAAAAGCCAGCAGCCAAACCTAAAGCAGCCCCCAAGAAAAAGGCAGCAGCAGCAGAAAAGAAAGGTTGGTGAAAAAAACTACTTTGTTCTTGAAGAAAAATCATGTCTTCCTTTGATTTAAGTCATTTTGTTTTGCCTAATAATGACATCTTTTTAATATAGATCATAAAGAATTTAACATCATATAGAATTTAACATATTACCCTTTTGTATTTTCTTTTGACAACTGATTTAATCACCATAAAATATACACTATATAAAAATTTGATAACCATAAAAACTGATAGTATTCTGATGGTACAGAGAAACCTGTTTAAACTGGAAATCTTTGGGGTCGGCTTTTGTGTTTGGAATAGACAGGTGTTCACTTTGTACAGGTTAAATTAACAAAGATTTTGTACATTGGAACCTTCTTTAAAATTCTGTTTAGTAGACAGGTTTCACTGTTCATTGCAAAGTATGATGTAGTAATTTATGTACAGTCAAAACGGTCACCTCCGATATGTGGCCATTCCAATATTCTCCCGACCGTTTTCGCTATTTTAACTGAATTAAGCGGTCACCTGCTTTACACGGTCAACAGCCATCGAAATCGGGACAACGGACACCCTTTTTCTTTGTTAAACGGTCATGTGGCCAAATATTCAAATTAGGTTCGTTATGTCAAAATTATAAATTAAATCAATTAACAAACCAGTCCAGGTGTCAACAGCATGGCCTCCGGTGTTTACCATGTTAGGTGATATTTATATTGATAATTATCATTTGTAAAGAAAACAATTGGATTTCTTAATTGAAACCTTGAAGTCATAATCATGAATGAAATATCATTTAATGATAAATTTGAAAGCATTTGATGTGGTGACAACAGAGTACATTGTAGAGAAAACTCTGAATTGAAGCCACTCAACAGTCTGTTGTGTACATTGATATCACTAATAAATTTTATGAAACAATATTCCTTTAAAATCGCTGAACCCTCTCTTAATAACATTCCAACTTCTTGTCAAATTGCTGATAAGCTTTTACAACGGAATAGATGTGGGTTTTTTTTTTTGTGTTTTTTTAGTGTTCAATTACGTGGTATTTGTAGATTTACATGACAGATCGTTTTGTTGACAGTTTCGTAAATTTTAAATACATGATTGTGTATTACTGTATTATGTAAATGTACATGTTCATGATGTATAATCAAATGCAGGTTTCTCTCTCGAAGTTTCCTGACAATTATTGAATCTATAATTGGTAAAATTCAGATAATAACACCTCATCAGAGACTGTTTTTATTATCCCCTCGCCAACGAAGTTGCGAAGGGATATAGTAACGCTACCGTCCGTAACATCCTTGTGAACACTAGAATTAACATCCTTCAATGGATTTTGACCAAACTTGCTACATACTTAGTCCTTAAGAGAATCTGGAACCCTATTGATTTTCAAGGTCATAGGTCAAAGATCAAGGTCACCTGGTCACATTTTTACCACGTAATATCCTTGTGAACACTCTAGAATCACCATCCTTCAATGGATTTTGACCAAACATGCTACATATTTAGTCCTTAAGGTGGTACCTAACACTACAGGGAGATAACTCTTTAAAATCAGTTGGACGTTTTAATCATATGATGTCTGTATACAGATTTCAAGCATCTCGGTGATCAAAACCACAGAGAGAAAAGCTGCTATGTGGATAGTGAATTTATAGCTCTGAGTCTGTTGGTTGGAATTTGTTAAAATTTTGATATTTATTACAGTGGATATATTCAAACACACTGCCAAAAAAATAAGAAAATTAAACGAGCAGATCAAATTTTACCTGAAGTGTATGGTACCACCTTAATAGAATCTGAAACCCTATTGATTTTCAAGGTCACTGGGTCAAATTTTTTTATCATGTAACATCCTTGTGATCACTCTAGAATCAACATCCTTCAATGGATTTTGACCAAACTTGGTACATACCTAGTCCTTAAGAGAATCTGGAATCCTATTGATTTTCAAGGTCAAAGGTCAAGGTCACCGGGTCAAATTTTTAGGTGAGGGGATACGCCACGCTTTGTGTTGCCCTTGTTTATTTAAAAAAATAAATACTCACGCACGTGTTGAAGGATACACAATACATACACAGGGCTTTCAATAGAAGCCGGTAGCTGGCGATTTTCGTCGTTTACTTAGAGAAAGACCGCCGGCTATTTTGTTGAAAAAAAAATTGAAATTTTATTTCAATCATGTCAATATTGTTGTCGTGTTTCTATAATAAATCTATATTTACGGCGCTTTATTTATATATTTTTTTGCTTCCTGGAATAACAGTTTTCCGATATACTGTTTAATACACGTTTTTTCAATGGTCGAGAGATTTGTTCAGGACTAGTACTGTATCCCAGAGATTCCCAAACAAATCTGGTAAAAATAAATTTGGTCCGGAAAACATTGGTTTCCACCGGACCGACTATCCAGTATAAGATACAGGGTTTGTTGTATAATAGAGCCCTGTTTGATCTCCAATTTGTCCATAATTTATTTTGATTAAAACTAAAGTGAAATGGCAGATCAAATCTCTTTTCTTGTATCATTTATTCATGCTTTGATGAAGTTCAAGGACATTCACATTGACAAAATTAAAGTCGCAATCTCAGAAATGCTTTAATTAATGAACGAAAATATCAATATTTGAAATTATAAGTACAATGCCTTCCCGGAAAAGACGTTTGAAAGAAAATGGCAAAGGAAAACAAAAGTTTGACATCGTATTTTTCAACTTTGTACATTACCTGTAGTAATAACACACATGCGTAAATAGACATCCATTACTTCGTCCTTCTGTATTGACGTCCAGGATTGGACCACCAAGTTTATAACTTGTACTTATATGCACCTTATTTGCACCCACAATATAGGATAAGGCCATGCCAAATTAATGCCTTGTTCGTCGGATTCGCCGCGTGTATTTTGATGTCGACAAGAAAAAAATACTTTTTATTTTTCGCCGCGTCAATTGCGGAACCGCCCGCGTCCAATCCAAAATTTAGAATTAAAAAATTCAGTAACTTGTACGTTTGACAGAAAGGTGCCTAAATAGTGTAAAGAAACATTAAATATCAGTGAAAAATGAAGTAGCGGAACACAAAATACAAAATGGGCAAGATTTTTGTTATTTCCGTCGTGTCTCACAGACAATGAAAGACACTAATTAACAATACAGCGTTGGAAGTAGACGATATGGACTCTACATTTATAGAACTATACGAATTAGTAAAAAGCAGACCCCAATGTCAAGAGATTTTACAGGAATACAGTTACGATGCCATCATCAAAATCCAAATCACAGAGCAAATGCAGGCATCCGCTAGTATTGAACTTAGTGTCCCCAAACATGAAAATCTGCACATGTGAAGACCTAATTGCAAATTTATACAATTCCATATTTCTTCCAAAGAGTAAATCCCCAAAACGTCACCCTGTGATCCCCATAAACCAAACAATCAGGAAATAGTATTGATGACTGTCTATACATTATCGGCTAAGCAGCTTATATTTTTTTTTCACTAATATTATTGAGTCTTCTGTTTAAATTGCATTAATATTTGACCAGTAAAAAGTGGAAATTCAGTGTTCTCCAATGCTACCATGGTACTATATTTTGTAGCATAGTGATATATTTTCCTCCCTGTAACTATCTCAGATGATTTATAACAGAAATTTTAAGAACATATTTACCGGAAAACAGTTCTATATTTTTTCATAGTCATATTTGAACTTTTAAATTTCTGGGGAGAACACTGGACATTCAAGTATTACACACCATGAAGTTCTTATATACTTGGAAATGAGTCTTTGTTAGAGAGATATTAACTGTTCAATTGACAATTACCATATTAAAAATTCACTTGCAAATAAACAAATACACGAGTTCAACTGCTTTGTAATGACTTTTTATATATACATGCATATACAACTTCTAGTCAGGATGACTTTTTTTTTTTTTTATTATATACAAGTTTTTATTATTTCAAGATGGAAATATTTT
>MJUT01005958.1:772978-792246 GCA_002080005.1 Gigantidas platifrons
TAATGAAAAGCACAAAGGTGATGCTAAATGATCTCGGACCCTCTCTCGTACGTCTGATATCACTGAAACTGGGAATCCGTGTGTAATAAAAGTCATTTTGTTGGCTTGTTCTACTTATATTGATATTTTCAAATTTTATTAAATTTCTTCTGACATACTGACAAGCATTTTTTTCTGCATGGAAGTTACATGTAACTTTTGAGGTCTCATAAAGAAGAACAAGAAATCGATTGAATGAGACTAGATTTGACCCTAAAAAAAGTTGTCCCCTATATATCTCGACCCAAATAATCTCGACACTATTTTGATGAGCATGAAATTGGTAGATAATTTTCAGATTCGCGAGCATTCATGGCCATGCCTGTTTCATAAGGGTGTAACGATTCACTGTATGTACCGAAATCGCGATTATTTTGGGGACGGTTCGGTTCACGATACATGGAGGCCACTTACAATGCAAACGATATGATGCTCATTTTTTGAAAAAAAAGTAGTGTTGAACTCCCGTTTTCTTCTTTTGGTGATCATTTAATTAATATTTTGAGAAAAGTGAATCGATTAATTTACGCTTTTAAAATTATTTAATCAAATAAAAATATTCATAATTACCGCTAGTACGTAAGCGACCTCATATAAAAAAAAAACATGGCAGCGCCCATGTCGACCAGCATGGACTTCAAGGAATAGTTACAGTTTCCTATAAAACATATCGTGATACGTATCGTAATACATACCCATTACATATATAGTGTGGTGGTACAAGACTATGTATCAGGTCGAGCCTGTTGTGTGAACCAGTATCACTATGAGTCGCGAAAGCGACGAGTTGTGATGCGGTTAGTTCACGCAACAGGCAAGATCAAATCAAATTTTAAACAAATAAAAAGGGTCGAATTAATATTTACAACTTTTTCTTACAATACTCTCAGGAAGACTACATTTTGTGAATGACGTCACGTTATTTGTTGCCGTTCTTTCACCAATGTCGAATTACTGTTCAATCACTTTCAGTGTCACTGTATAATCCGACAACGCTTTTAAAAAAGAAATGTGGACCTTACAGTTGCCGGAAATATTGATACTATGTCTTTACGTTGCCTACATTGATGTGTTTTTCGCCGGATTCCAATGATATGATGTCATGACAAAGGAGTTCGGCAGAAAACGTCTCGTGCAACGTCGCACCATTCTTTTATCACCACAGTGTGGTGATACAACATCTTGTATCAGACACCTTGTATCACACAGGCTACTTTCGTTAATTTCAAGGGAAAACGTACATAATGTTAGATAAATATCAAATATCGCAATACGTATCGTTTGTGGAAAAAGTGTATCGTTACACCCCTACTGTTTCATATTACATAATATGAGACAGTTGCTACCTGTAGTGCCAGCAAAGCAAAATCCACATTATCTAATATTTAAATCATTACGATTATAACACATACAATTATTAAAGTATTACAATAAGGGTAATAACAAAATTACTAAACACAGATCAATCTTCCAAAGGGAAATTCAAAACTCATAAATCAATAAACAGACAAAATCAGTCAACAACCGGGAAACTGGAAAACCACAATGGTCCTGACTTGGTACAGGCATTTCTAAAGAAATGGTGGATTGAATCAGATTTTACGGTGCCAACCTCTCGCTTCCATTACGGTTCAAAGGTTCCTGTTGTCACTAAATGTCAAGGCTCATGAAAACATACAATTATGATAATACAAAGAATTTACATGTAGGTGTTACCTAACTTGGGACGAAGTCCAATAATTTTTTTTAAACAATATTAACTCAGATACAGTCGAACATGTTTGTGTCGAATACTACGGATGTCTCAAAGTTGCCGGCCGGTCCCGATCTATTTTCCTATTATTCTATATTATTTCAACACTGTTAATTCGAACATTCTTGAGTCGAATACATTGGTTGTGTCTAACACTTTTTATAGCCCCAAAATCGGAAAATTATGTAATTTACTCTTTTTTAGTCGAACCTCGAGTCTTCATGTCTTTTCCTTCACTTCCGTAAATCGAATTTCTTTGTTATGCAAAGTTATGACTTCATTTTCTTTAAATCTGTGTCATTGATGTAAATCCAGTGTTTTTATTGCAATTTTTGACAGTACAGTGTAAACAATAAAAATACACAGATTTGTGTGTTAATTAAACAGTTGATCGATAACGGCGTGTCAAGGGCTTAGTCAAGGTTCATTGATTCGCAAAAAAGTAAAAATAGCCATCATGAATGGGGTACGGCAAAGGGTGAAAATAAAAACGAAATAAAAATTGAAATGCACGTTTTGTTGGTCAGAATTTCATTTTACAGTTGAAAACAGATGCGGCTAAAATTTAGAAAAAATATTTGACTGAATTATTACACGACATTTACGATGTTCACTTAGAAATTCGAAAAATGAATGGTTTGTGTTTTACTCACACGAAACGATTTTTTAGAAAGATTTTTTAATGGAAACATCTTCGATCATCAAAATGTTTGTATTCCTTTTAATTTTTTTAATTTTACCGAAAAATTAATTATCATGCTAATTAAATTCATAGCTTTAGCACATTAATTCTTAATTAGAATAATCACAGGAAAATTGAGCACCACAGCTTGGGAAACTCAATTTTTGACACAATGCTAACGTGGAGTAATAAAAGAATCAAAATTAATTAGCCTAATTAATGAGGTATGGGTGAACACTAATCACAATTATGATAACTAAAATGTTGAAAATAATTTATTCCTTTTTTATTTTTATCCATATTTAAACCGGAAATGATCCCTACATACACAGACGTAACGAATCAGTAGCACACGTTAAACCGGAAGTCAACTTCACAGGTAAACATTGAGAAAACCGGAAGTCAAAACTGCTTACGGATGTGTCGAAGCACCGGATAAGTCGAAGTTTTCTTTGAGTCCCCTGAACTTCGACACAACCGAGTTTCACTGTATATGAAACAGGCACACCCATGAATGCTTGCGAATCGGAAAATTATCTGCCAATTTCACACTCATCCATTGACGACTTTTTTAGGGACGAATCTAGTCCATGAGTACCAGATTACTGCGCATCCTTACGGAGTCGATGTGATCTCACCGCCGCCATATTGTACGCGTGTCTCCAAGGATACAGGAAGTAGTTCTTGTGAACGAAAGATTTTTAGGCCATCAGTATATTTTTTTTTTCTCGAAATTTCTAACACAAGTGCCAGCTTCGTTGGCATATAAACTTATGTTGATTGTAATTTTCATCAGTTAGAAAGAATTTACTGACCTTTATACTGTTGCATTTTAAAGATTGTTCCAACACAGATTAGAAAAGAATGTCGTGTGGTCCTTCACTAATCCTTGTACAGTGTAAACTATACTCTATGTCACATCACAGGAAGTTAGGGTTATGGTGTTTAATGCCACTTTCAACAATATTTCAGTGATATCATGGTGGTCAGTTTTATTAGTGGAGGTAGCCGGAGTTTCTAGGGAAAACCACTGACCTGCTGCAATACTCCATTTGCCAATTCCCAACTTGATTCTAAAATTATACACTTTTAACATTTTATTATTTGAGTTATTTCCCTTACAGAGGACAAAAGTGTCAATTTCATGCAATATTCAACCAAAATGACCCCTTGCTGCGGGAGGCATATGAAGAGAATCTGTTAATGTACGGTAACAATGAACCTTGTTGGTTAAGATGTATACATATTTTATTGAAACATCTAAATATGGATCATATGTTGACTCATCCTGAAAAATCCAAATCTAGCCACATATATAGTATAAAGAAAAAATTACAGAATAATTATGAGACATTATGGAAAATTAACTTAAACAAATGTGAGAAACTTAGGACATATAGAAAATTTACGTTTATATTTAGATACGAAACTTATATTTCTGATATTAGAAATATTAGCCATAGAAACATTCTTACACGCTTTCGTACTAGTAACCACAAGCTCCATATCGAAACGGGTCGATATACCTGTCCAATTACCCCTGTTGAGAACCGTATATGTTCCAATTGTAACTCTAAAAGAGTAGAGGATGAACTTCATTTTCTAATGTTTTGTCCTAAGTTTGATAACCACAGAAGAGAACTTTTTTCAAATGTCCTTAATGATAATGCTGCTATATTAAGTGAAGAGGATAAATTTGTTTGGTTATTGAGCAACGAAGATCCATCTTGCGTCAGAGAACTCACAAAATTTATTCACTTGTGTTTTGAAATGGCACCATAGTTCTCTGCATGCATGTTTTATATTTGATCTTTTCCAAATACAGTTATCTCACTTTCACTGCCTCCCAATGCAAACTATGACGCAAACTATAACCTATAATTTTATTGTTATTTTATTATGTCATTCTTCTTTCATGTATTATCTCATAATCTTTGTCAACCTTAATGTTCAATGTTTGAGCTTTCTTTAATAAAGTATTTCGTATATTTTTCTCATACTCTGTATGAAATTTAAATGTTGTAACAACTTGTGAATTTTTTATTTGCTATAAAGTTAACTTCTATTATTTTACAAGGTGCAATTATTTATAAATTTTAAGAAAATTATACTCAAATTCTTAATCCTTTCTGTTGCTCTTGCATTGAACGGGAACCATGTTGTCCTCTGTAAGGGAAATAACTCAAATAATAAAATGTTAAAACTATAAAATGTGTATAATTTTAGAATCAAGTCGGGAATTGGCAAATGGCATATTCACTGACAAACTTTATCACATGATGATGTATCGAGTACACCTCGTCATGAGCAGGATTCCAACTCACAACTTTAATGGTGATAGGCACTGAATCCAACTACCATGTGATCACAGCCATGATGTCCCCTCACATCACAAAGGATTTAAAGAATTGAAAATGTTATCGATATATACTGAATGTAGATTATAGTGCAGAAAAAGATAACAATGCACTGAAGTTTCATGAATGAAGTTTACCTGATTTTGTGATTTCATGATTTGAGAGCTGTCAATGGCCATCGTTTCATTACTAGTGATTTTTATAGTGCTTGCTCATTGAAACAAGTCCGTGGTTAGACATTTTACTCCAGTCTGAGACATTATCTAGATTCCAAGTCAACCAGTCTTTACTCTCACTCCTTAATGATGCGTGTTTAGCAGAGAACCAAAAACCAATACATTGTACCAATTTTTTAATAATCTTTGGTTTGGCCCAGCTGGGGCTCAAACACAGGATCTATCACACTCGAGACGATCTCGTTAACCATTACACCGCTGATGTATTTTTTAGATCACAAAATCTGTATATTGTACATGTCTTTTTCAGGTTGGTAAAACTATTTTACGACTTAAAACCAATATACTGAAGACTCTTATCAAAAAGAAAAAGAAGAAAAAAGAAGACCAGGCTGATTCGACAAGTGAAATGGACTTGAAAATATGGATGTCTATTAAAGGGGCTTGTGTAGATGATGATCAAACTCCTGTTCATCTGGTCTTTGTCAAAGGGGCTGTCCTACACATCGAAGATCAAAATTTACCTGTGGAAGTTAATTTGCCTGCAGTATTAGCCCTCATCTTACCAAAAAATATTATGGTTGGCTTTCCTATTTATCCCAAAATACAAGTAGAATTCTGTGATTTGCAAGACTGTTCCTTTGTATGGTATAAGGAAAAAGTAGTTAATGAACCATCAAAAAGAACCAAAACAACTGAATTGTGTGTAAAAGTTGGAGATACATTTTCCTATACACCATTACTTTCAGATCTGGGTCATAAACTTAAAGTGACATGTGTACCAAAGCTTGGAGACCGCTGTGGAGGAGAATTTAGGGTACTGTCTAAATGTGATGTTGAAGCTGGCCCTGGATTATGTCCCTTTGAAAATAGACATATGTACACACAAAATGTACTGGATGATCATGGGTAATTATAGATTTATAACATGTATTATAAAAATTGTAAAATGGTGAACTAATTTGTCCTAATCAAAATTATGTACATTGTACATGTATTAAGAACTTCATTACCAATTTAATTTTGTTTAAGTTAGAAAAAAATATTGAATTAATGACAGAAGCAAACAGGTTTTTAAGCATTATAAGAAAATGACTAAATCGATATTGACTTTTATTTTGGCATTAATAAGAATCTTACTGACACTGTATAGCAGTAGACCACAACTGTCACGGTTATCATATGATACAAATGTAGTTTACATATACCTATGTAGCCTGTGCCTTCCACTGATTAAGTTTGACAGTTAGACTCATGTCTATAGATAGTCAATACAGTCTTATGTGACCCTGTTTGTCAGTGACCTGTGGTAGGACAGTGGATTTACTTGGGTTTTCAAGTTTCCTGCACTAATAAAACTGACAGCCACGAAATACAATGTAACTAGAAATTGTGAAATTGTATTAAACAGACATAATTCCCATCTTCTATGCAGCACAAACTACTGATAAACACAATTTTTGAGTGAGAAGTTACAAAGAGACAGGTACATGTATCATTCTTTTGAATAAAGTTTCACTTTATTGGTTAAAAACTTTAAAAAGTAATCTTTTTAGTCATTATGCTATTTGACCATATTATTTTCTTAAATCATGAGTTTGAACCCCTCTTATGGTTAGGTGTACTCAATACAGAATTATGTGATAAAGTTTGTCAGTTAAAATGTACTTGCAGCAGGTCAGTGGTTTTTTCCGGGTACTCCGGTTTCCTCCACCAATAAAACTGACAGCCACGATATAACTGAAATATTGTTAAAAGTGGCATTAAACTCCATAGCCCTAAAAAGGTCAGAATTCAGTCATTTTATGTGTAATTCTCCAATGAAGCGTTTTGAAAATATGTTTAAAGATTTTGTTAAACTTTATGTTTGTGATTTGACTTAAACTGACATGGACATTAGTGTCTTATGAACACTATCTATAATTTTTTTTATTAACTCTGTATTTTTTTCTTTCAGAATTAGAGTGATCAGTTACAACATTCTTGCTGATATTTATGCCGATTCTGACTTCAGTAGAACAGAACTTTTTCCATATTGTCCTCCATATGCTTTAGCTATAGATTATAGGAAACAACTCCTGGCAAAAGAAATTACAGGTAGTTTTGACTAAGCGTGAGAGAGAATTTTTCCATATTGTCCTCCATATGCTTTAGCTATAGATTATAGGAAACAACTCCTCGCAAAAGAAATTTCAGGTGGTTTTGATTGAAAAAGTCTGAACGTAAGGGAGAAAGGGTCTTGTATCTCTAATCCCCATGGCGATACTTTCCGTTAGTTCCTAGTTGACTCTTAATGGATGACTATAATAGGCTAATTTTCTAATGATGACTGGTAATAAACCAGGTCTTACAGTCATAAAACGTTTTAGAACGAGTTTATTCTCATACTCGGAAAAATAGCCAAACAGAACACTGCGTCCAACAAATACAGCATTCTAATTGGATGATTTTGGATCACGAGTACAAAAATCATGCTTGAAAGTTTAATTAACATAAGGTCTTGTATTTTTCATCAAGCAGCTATAATCTTAATAACTTTTTTCGCTCACCTGATTTGAAGGGTCATTCATGTGAGCTATTGCCATTGCTTGACCTCCGTTGCGCCCTCTTTTTTGCTGAAAAAATTTAGAAACTGCAGAAATCAGAAAATGTGTAGTAAATCACCAGATTTAAGGCTAAAAATGTACGCTGAGATGCCGAAAGACTTTTTTTGCTTGCTTGTCAGTTTTGAAAGCTTGATCGACTGTTCCCCATACCTTCCGCATCTCTTCTATCTTGACCCTCCTAAATGCTGTATTTCTGTATGTCTAATGGTTGAAATATTATTATATTTTATAAGTTATTATGTTTTTATTTTAAGGTTATAACGGTGACGTAATTTGTCTTCAAGAAGTTGATAGAAAAGTTTACATTAATCATCTCCTACCAACTCTTGATGTACTGGGTTATGACGGGGCTCTACAGGTAAAAGGCGGAGAAATGCCAGAGGGAGAAGCTATATTCTTCAGGAGATCTAAGTTTAGGTAAATTTTTGGATATGAATAGGATCTGCAAATGTAAACTGGACGACCGCATCGATTGTGTAGTGGTTATCATGCACGCCTCTAGTGCCATAGATCGTGGGTGTCAAGAGTCTTAGTCAGATCAACCCAAACACTGTAACCTGGTATTTGTTGCTCTCCGCTAAGCATGCAGCTTTAAGGAATAAGAGTAAAGACTGGTGGTTTCAGTGAGCTAGCACTATGAAAATTTAACTAATCATGTTGGTCTTATACAAAGTGGACATCATCATTGTCTCATGGAAATTCAACTTGTTCTTGCCAAGATATTTCTGAAAAATTGCTTATTTGGTGTTAGACCAATCTAATTAAAATTAGCTCTACGCACTTGCTCCCCCCTTTTTTTGGTCGCTGCGTGGTAGATCAGCGGCCAAAAAAAAGGGGGGGGAGCAAGTGTGTAGAGCTAATTTTAATTAGATTGGTGTTAGACAACAATCAATCACTCACTCACTTACTGGAAACTGAATTAAGGTAAATATTATAAAAATCTTAAAAGAAAATGTATTCTTCATTTTGTGGATTTGTCGATGAAATAAAGGAGATACAGATTTTGTTCTACAATATATATATTTTTACATTTTTTCATCAAAAGACTTTTGCCCCACTTGCAATTTAGTAGTATTTTACTATTTCTGTGCATCTGAAATCTGCCTTGATAAGAGGGTGGCCTTTGTACTACTGTAATAGTATAATCAACAGTTATGTTTTGATTTCAGACAGGTAGAAGATTGTAGTATAGAATTAAGAAAAGTTATCAATAACGATGTACAATATGCTGATATTAAAGATAAAATCTCCCAAAACGAAGCATTAAAACAGGAAATGGGTGACAGAGGAACGATTGTACAGGTAAGAACTAATGCCCGTTTTTTAGCTCACCTGACCCAAAGGGTCATGTGAGCTTTTGTCATCACTTTGCGTCCGTCGTCGTCGTCTGTAAACTTTTCATACTTTCTTCTTCTTCTTTGAAACCACTGAACTGATTTGGACCAAATTTGGCAGAAATGTTCATTGGGAGGTTCTCTACTGAATTTGTTATTTTGGTGCAGATCGGAAATCCAACATGGCCGCCAGGGCCAATAATGTGTTCTGATTGGTTGAAACTTTGAAAAGCTTCTTGTCAGAAACTACTCAGCCGATGGAATTGTAACATTATAGAAATGATGACTGGATGGTCCTCTACTAAATTTGTTATTTTTGTGCCGATCGCATATCCAAGATGGCCACCATGACTTGACTTAATTTAACATAGAACCCTATGGGAAAATTGTTTAGCAATTTTTTCCTCTGAAAGCAGTAAGTCAATTTAAAACAAACATGACATGAATGGTCCTTAGGTGGTCAACTTTCAAAATAATGTTATGTGACCCCGACCTCCATCCGAGATGGCCGCCATCAGCGAACATAGTTTTAACATAGGACCCTATGGAAAAATTGTTTACAAATTGTTTCCTCTGAAACCAGTAAGTCAATTTAAAGCAAACGTGGCATGAATAGTCCTTAGGTGGTCAACTTTCAAATTAATGTCCTCCATCCAAGATGGCCGCCATCAGCAAACATAGTCTTAACATAGGACCCTATGGGAAAAATGTTTAATTTTTTTTTCCTCTGAAACCAGTAAGCCAATTTAAATCAAACATGGCATGAATGGTCCTAAGGTGGTAAACTTTTAAAATTATGTCCTGTGACCCCGACCTCCATCCAAGATGGCCGCCGTCAATGAACATAGTTTTAACATAGGACCCTATGGGAAAACTGTTTAAATTTTGTTTCCTCTGAAACCAGTTAGCCAATTTAAAGCAAACATGGCATGAATGGTACTTAAATGGTCAACTTTCAAAATTATATCCAGTGACCCAGACCTCCATCCAAGATGGCCACCATCAGCATTGGACTGTATGGGAATTTCATTGAAAAACCTTTTTGTGAGAAACTACTCAACAAATTGAATATTTTGCATTATATGAATGTTACTTGGATGGTTCTACACCTGATCTATTATTTTGGTGCAGATTGGAAATTCAAGGTGACCTCCATTGACGGATGAAGTTTAACATACCGGTAGGTCCTTTACCAGAATTGTAATTTTGGTGCTGATCGGTAATTAAACATGGCTGCCAGGGGTAGATAATGTTTTCTGATTCGTCAATCTTTAAAAAATCTTCTGGTCAGAAACTACTGATTCAATTGAATTTGTTTTCTGGTGTGAATGATCTATGGATGGTCCTCTACCTAAATTATAAATTTGGTTCCGATTGGAAATTCAAGATGGCCGCCATAGACGAACAAAGTTTAACATAGAAGCCTACAAGACCCAATGGGAATTTGTACTGAGTTGTTCTTCTCAGAAAGTACCAAGCCAGTTGACTTGATTTGTTCTATGCTGCTCCTATCTGCAAACAGAAAGACTTGAAAAATATGCTTGTTGATAACCTTCTTCAAGAATTAAAACTTAAGCAGTCTAATATACTTACCATGGGAGATTTTAATTTTGACTTTAGGTTTTCAGAATTTATGGAGCACACATTCAATAGTAAGCAAATTGTGTCTTATGTTGCAAGAAAATATGAATCTTTCTTAGACTTCACGTTCCTAAGGATTTACCCTGCCAATTATTACAAGGTGAGCGATGACAGGCTCTCCAGAGCCTCTAGTTTTTTTATCCTCAAACTCGTTAAGAGTTATGAACAGCATTAGATATGTTTAAGGTTTAACCTTAAGCTTGTTACAGATTAATAAAATATACTATACATATCTTTAAGAACAAGAATAAATTTTAGCCATTTTCCTACCTGCCTTCCAAATACGAAGAATTTTTTGGCCATGATTGTTCAAACTTTTCTTTCTCCCTTTTTATTGGGGCATTTTCTTTGCAGCCACAAATATCATGCCTTGTATAAACATAGTAAGTTGCTGTTTTGGGTATTTTCAACATACTAGCTACTTGTCAGTACGAATGACCTCCTTTAACTAATTCTACAATGGAATCTCTCTGGCCTACAAACAAATCTTTTAATCTTGTTGGTAATTTGCATTCAAGTGTTTCTTACATTATATGTAAAAACACTCTGGTAATAATAAATGACTCCATTTGGGAATTTTCAAGGTTTAATTTAATTACAAATTTATTAAGGAAGATTATTTATAAAATGTGGGAATTAATCATCGAAAGTGGATTTTTCTGCCACCTATTCTGAAAATTTTGCCACTTATTCCAAATTCTACTGACAATACTGCCATGGAATCTCTCTTGCCTACAAACAAATCTTTTAATCTTGTCAACATTTTCCTTTCAGGTGTTTTTTTTTTTTACCTTATATGTAAAATGACTGATAAAAATAAATGATACCATTTGGGAATTTTCAAGGTTTCATTTAATTGCAAATTTGTTAGGGTAGATTATTTATAAAATGCGGGAATTAATCATCGAAAAGTGACATAAAACTACTAAATATAACGTGACGCCATGATCGTTCCATGCACTGTATGCAGTTTTAGCTCAATCTTTACATGAAGTCAAATGTTTATGTATATTATACGATTTTATGTAGATTTTTGTAATACCAAACAGTATTTTTCTATTGTACAAAAATGTAGGTTTTGGTCCTGGAATCATTAATCAACCCTGGCTGTAGACTTTGTGTAGCTAACACTCACCTGTATTTTCTATTGTAGGTTTTGGTCCTGGAATCATTAATCAACCCAGGCTGTAGACTTTGTGTAGCTAACACTCACCTGTATTTTCTATTGTAGGTTTTGGTCCTGGAATCATTAATCAACCCAGGCTGTAGACTTTGTGTAGCTAACACTCACCTGTATTTTCTATTGTAGGTTTTGGTCCTGGAATCATTAATTAACCCAGGCTGTAGACTTTGTGTAGCTAACACTCACCTGTATTTTCTATTGTAGGTTTTAGTCCTTGAATCGCTAGTCAACCTTGTTTGTAGACTTTGTGTAGCCAATACTCACCTGTATTTTCTATTATAGGTTTTAGTTTTGGAATCGCTAGTCAACCCTGGCGTAGACTTTGTGTAGCCAATACTCACCTGTATTTTCTATTATAGGTTTTAGTTTTGGAATCGCTAGTCAACCCTGGCTGTAGACTTTGTGTAGCCAATACTCACCTGTATTTTCTATTATAGGTTTTAGTTTTGGAATCGCTAGTCAACCCTGGCTGTAGACTTTGTGTAGCCAATACTCACCTGTATTTTCACCCAAAAGCCTGCTGTGTTAGATCTCTACAGACAATAACTATCATCAGGCATCTAGAACAAATTATGAAGGAGCAGCAATCTCAGGTAAGGCCATACAAAGTTAATTTCTTGGTTCTCAGGCCCGCCCGCATGTGGAAATTCGTCGCCGCATTGCCGATTTTATTGCAAAAATAGTAATACAAAAAAAAATTTAATGCGGTAGCGCTGTCCATACGGAAAAAACAACCGCATCCGTTTTTTTCTCTTATATCGCATGGTCGGTGAAACGCTTTAAAACGCATCATGCTTAAATGAGATTTAAAGCATCGTTATGACAATGTATAAATAAAAAACGTGTTTCCGTTTGACATTTAGACAAAATGTCAATCGTTTCTGTGCAAATTCGGCACAAATGTTTGCCAGTTTTACCAGGGAACATAATAGGGGGCTTCTCCGAAGCTTGTACCTTATTGGAATTATTTACAGAGATAAAAAAGAAACGTTGGGACCAACGGATTGGACGTTTCCATAAAAATTAACCACTTGTGATGAAACATCATCGGAAGAAATAAAATTGAAATTTTCAATAAAGTAATGAAAAGATTTATACATTGCCATATTTTTCACAAAAAAAAAAGAAAAAATGCCTCCCTCATCACTTTTTACAGCAGTAAAAGGATAAAAAAAAAATGCCGCCCTCCCTCATCAATTTTGACAAAAAAGGGCCCGAGAACCAAGTAATTAATTTTGCATGGCTTAATATTTTATTTATGAACAAGAGTTGTTTCCCTTGAACATTTTTTTGAAAGGACAGAAGGGATCACTGCCCATACCAACATGCCAAGTAGAATGTGATCTATAAGTTTTTTTTAACATATTCATACTGAAAGTTAATACTGATATGATAATGAAGGATTATACTCTGAAAAAAATAGTTTATAAACGATTCCACCAGTATCAACAAAAATGAACTAATACCTCCCACTTTATATCATTGAACACAAAAAGACCTTGACAAATGTTGTTTAGAAATGCAGGCCCTGTACATGAAGGTGGCATGGATAAACCAGTTAATTGAGATCCCGGTCCTTTTTTATAATTTTGATCTCTTAAAGACGTAACATCCGATCAGCCTGATCGAGAGACATGCGCATTAAAATGTTAATATTTATTATAGTAAAGTGGGCTGGGAGTTACTGATAAACAACAGCTGATAATGGTAAACATAAGCACAATGACATGGATGAGGACTCTTACGTGAATATATAACACAACATCAAACACATAAAATTAGATTTCTAAATTTTCATACAGCAATGCAGATATGAAAAAATTAAAATAATTGAAAAAATTGTTCAAGATCGCTTCCACTCAAAAAAATTACACACTTTCACAAAAAATAAATGACAACATAAACATCGACAGTACAATAACAGGATCAGTGCTTAATTTGTCCTGTTTACTGATTATTCAGGGACGAACCAAATATTTTCCATTACAGAAAATAAGCAAGAAAGATGTGTGAAGTAATATTTTTCGCTCATTTCCCAGTTATCAATAAAACAACTTATCCTAGTAAAATTAGCGAGTGCTAATTTTTTATCCTCAAATGAGCAATGTATCAGTTATATCATGGCGAGAATAAGTTACATTTCAATGAGATGATGTCAGCTTTGTACCAGACCAACTAGCTTTCAAAGTGCTAACTCACTGAAACAACAGTAGAGACATTATCCTGATTCCAGACCAACTCTTTTAGGCTGTATACTTAATGGAGAAGCAGAAAATATTAATTTTTAGCTCTCCTGTACGAAGTACAGGGAGCGAGCTTATGTCACCTGTGCATCGTCGTCGTCGGCGTCCAATGTTAACGTTTGCGTTTAGGTCCAGTGTAGACAAACTAGTTGGTCCAGGTTGATGAAACTTCACATGTGAGTTTGTCGTGGACAGTTAAAAACATCGCACACAAATATAGGTCACCATGACCTACTATTTCTGCCTGAATGACTTCGACATTTTTGCGTTAACGTTTTCACTTAGGTCCAATGTAGACAAACTACTCGGTCCAGGTTGATGAAACTTCACATGTGAGTTTGTCGTGGACAGTTAAAAACACCGCACACAAATATAGGTCACAGTGACCTACTATTTCTGCCTGAATGACTTCAACATTTTTGCGTTAACGTTTACGTTTAGGTCAAATGTAGACAAACTACTTGGTCCAGGTTCATGAAACTTCACATGTGAGTTTAAATGGTTTTCTTTTGGCTAAACTGAAGTATTGTTCATAACCAAATTAAGCACTAACCACATGGTTATGACATTCACATGTAACCATAGATTGCACAGTCGAGCTGGATGGTCTGCCTTGCGACCAGCTATTTTTTTTGTCTTTCTCTTTGGTTTGACGTGACTAGGGTTTGAAGCCACAAATTGTCTCTTTCGAGGTGAGCCTGCTAACCATTATTTGTGTTTGGGATAATGGGCTAACACTGTATATGATTTTTTACTTTTTAACTAGGTTTGATTCTATACAATGTTAGGTTTTTCAGGGTAGATAACTAGGTTAAACTATACAATGTTATCTTTTTCAGGGTAGATAACTAGGTTAAACTATACAACGTTATCTTTTTCAGGGTAGATAACTAGGTTAAACTATACAATGTTATCTTTTTCAGGGTTATCGAGTTTCCTTGATATTCTGTGGTGACTTTAACTGTAGTCCTACAGGGGGAGGAGTTGACTTCATTACAAAGAAACATATAGGTCCTGATAACTACAGCTGGAGCACAAGTTAGTCATCATAATTAGTCAAACCTACTCATGCAGTCATCTCTTTTAAGCAGCCACCTGTATTAAAAGGTCACATTTTTCTTGAGATGTCATAGAAAATATCATATTATTTTAACCTCTTTTTAATGAGAGGGCACCTGTCTTAAAAAAAACAATTTTTCTTTGTCCCAAAAGTGACCTCTTAATACAGGTTTGACTGTACTTTTAATACAGTAGTCCCTCTCTTATAAGGCCACCCCTTCTGTAATGAGAAAATGGCCTTATAAGAGGGGTGGCCTCTCTTGAGGGGGGTAATTTACTAGTATATTACTATCTTAGTGCATCTGAAATCTGACATGATTAGGTGGAGGGGTGGTGACCTTTGGTGAAAGAGGCCTCTCAAGAGGGGTGGCCTCTTTTAAGGGGGACAATTTAGTAGTATACTACTATCTCAGTCCATCTGAAATCTGATTTGATTAGATGGATGGGTGGTGATCTTTGGTGGAAGAGGGGTGGCCTCTCTTAAGGGGGACAATTTACTAGTATAACTTAGTATTTATTGTTTAGATGTCTGTATTTGGTATTAGAATTTCATCAATAATTTATGCAGTTTTCCTTTGATCATGCCAGGTGATATTCAGTATCAACGGACTGGCTCTGATACTGAAAATTATTGGTCAGTGTGACGTTAAACACATTATGGCATTACTGATAAAAACAATAAAAGGGTCTCGACATACATTATGACTAGTATCACAGCTTGACCCTCCAGACCAACTGAGATACTAGCGATAATGTCTGTCTTGACCTTCATAACTGGGGCCGTCGTGGTCGTGATTGTATGTTAGTTGGATTTACAACTACCTATGCAATCAGTACCTATTGGCACTAAAGTTGTTCGAATCCCACTCAGGTAAGGTGTGATAAAGTTTGTCAGTGACCTACAGAAGGTAGGTGGTTTTCTCTGGGTCCTCCGGTTTTTCTTCACCAATAAAACTGACCGCCACGATATAGCTGAAATATTGTTGAAGGTGGCGTTAAACACCATAACCCTTAGCCTAACCTTTAGCTATTTTATTAATAAATAAAACATATCTTACTGTAATTTCTTTTGAATGTCAATGGTAGGCAGTCAAAATCTAAAACACATAAAAAAAACATCAGATTCCATTTAGTGTGTCATTTTCTCCAGGTACTCCGGTTTCCTTCACCAATAAAACTGACCGCCTTAATATAACTGAGATATTGTTAAAAGCGGCGTTAAGCACCATAGCTTCCGTTATTCTATGTTTATTACTAAAGAAATCTATATCTATTTTATTACAGACACTAAATTAACATTAGAGACTTAGGCCCATAAAACTAGTTTAACCCTGCCACTTATGTGAGCTATTGCCATCACTTTTCGTCCGTCGTCCATCAACATTTCACATTTTAATCTTCTCCTCAGAAACTACTGAGCCAATTGCATCCAAACTTTGGTGGAATGGTCCTTGGATGACCCCCTTCCAAAATTGTGTCCGGTTATCCTGACTTCAAACCAAGATGGCCACCAAGCTAAAAATAGAAAAAAAGGGGGGTTGAAATTTCAATTGTCCATTGCTGCTTTAGTATAAGTCAAAATGAGCTCAAATTTTAACTGCAGCTACATGGCAATGAGTAGTTTATTATATATTCCAGGTTTTACTGTGAAATATTACTTTCAACATATTTATACCGATTATGCAAATTAGGCATATTTTGTACTTTTCGTCCTTATTTCAAAACTATAAGAGATAGATGTTAAGTTTGAACTGCAAACATGTTCAGCATGTCAAGATCTACATACCCTTCAATTTTGAAGTAAATCTGATTACCAATCGTGTGAGTTATTACCCTTTTTTCATCAAATTTTTAAAATTTTAATACTTTTCATCTTATATTTCAAAAACTATAAGAGATAAAGTTTAAGTTTAATTGCAAAAATGTGCAGCATGTCAAGATTGACCTACACTGCAATTTTGAAGTAAATCCCATTACCCACTTTGGAGTTATTGCCCTTTTTTCATCAAATTTTCAAAATGTTAAGACTTTTCGTCCTTTATTTAAAAAACTATAAGAGATAGATGTTAAGTTTAAACTGCAAACATGTTCAGAATGTCAAGATCTACATACCCTGCAATTTTGAAGTATATCTGATTACCAATCGTGGGAGTTATTGTCCTTTTTTCATCAAATTTTTTAAATTTTAATACTTTTCATCTTATATTTCAAAAACTATAAGAGATAAAGTTTAAGTTTAATTGCAAAAATGTGCAGCATGTCAAGATCTACTTACCCTGCAATTTTGAAGTAAATCCAATTACTCATTTTGGAGTTATTGCCCTTTTGTCATCAAATTTTCAAAATTTTTATACTTTTCGTCCTTTATTTCAAAAAGTATAAGAGATAGATGTCAAGTTTAAACTGCAAAAATGTTTAGCATGTCAAGATCTACAAAAAAGTTCCACAGTTGAAAATGTCTGACAACTGTGTGAAGAGTTATTCCTCTTGAAATGCATTTTTTTGTTGACTCACTGCTTTTGGTTACTCAGATAATCAAAGGGAAGCAACTCTATTACAAAATGTGAAGTAGCAAAAGCTAAAATTTGAGAATCATTGACATTCATGTTTTTTACAGCAATGTTGATAACATACATTAAAGGGGGAACCCATGCCCAAATATTTTTGGAGAGGGGGTCTCCAATGACGAGGGCAACATTTGTTATTTTTTATCAAGTTTTATTGACTGACATTGTTATTATACCCAGGTGAGCTATACAGGCTCCTGGGAGCCTCTAGTTATTGAAGTGCCTATGCCTAGCCAGGAAAGTGAGCGGTCATGTATTTGAGTGTTAAAAGTATCAATTTTGCCTCTAACTATGATTTTGATATTTAATTATGGTATTTTTTTTTTTCCATTTTATTACATTATTTAGGAACTGTAAATTGTAAATTTCGATAGTAAATATTAATTATTAGTATTTTTTAAACGATCGAACGTAAGTGAGATATCGTTTAATGCTAGTGTGCTCATACAAACCGGAAGACACTGCTTTCCACAACATGTATCGCAACCTTCCGCCCGGACAAAAATATAGTCCATATATAGAGTCAATTGTAAGAGGACGAGTAACTTAAATATCAGAAAGCATGCATGCAACATTCATATATTATAAAAACCCCCTTAAAATCAGGTACTTATATGCACGTTTGCTCATCTATCAGTATTTCTTTGTTGTAACGTGGATTTTGCAGATGGATATTTCAATATCTAGAAATATTGATATTGTGTTTACTATGTAAGAGACTTTGATTTTCGTATTGCGTCTGAAAATTGACATTTGAACAACAAAAAATGCGTGTGGATATTTCAGGAAGTGTACAAAAATTGTACCTTTCTACTTTTGTCCTGTTCCGAAATGTGTGTTTTCTGTTTTTAATTTTAGAATAAATTTTAAAACATAGTCTATTTATATCCTATGCTGCTGGGGGTTACAATTCAACTGGTTTGTCAGTGTCATTAGTTCTCGACCATCGTAGTTTTGTTCAGGATTGGGAACCAGTGCTTTAGACAACACATGTTCTAATGTTTGACGTACTATTTAATGAAAAGTCTAGAAAATCCCGAAGAGGTTTTGACCTGTTAACCTTGACTCACTGCTGACGTATTTATGTCAACAATACATGCTTTTAAAGTATGTTCCACCTAAAAATAAACATGAAATGAAAGTATCGATGTAGGGCAACCGGCAAACAAACTTGGACTGTCTTAAATATCAGATAACACTGAATTATGCTTGTAACTTTTAAAACTACAAGCAATGGTTTGCTTGTGGTTAAAAAAGTTAATCCCATTAGATTCTTTGGTAAAGGAACATCTACATTTTTTTTTTTGTGGGAATGAGTTTTGTAAAGGAGTTGTAAACGATAATTCAGATGAGGTAGGTTTCCTGTTAATAGCAGACTTACCAAGGTCTTTCACTCTTGGCCATGCTGACAAAATTGTCGCTATTATATATATGCAAATGTATATACAAGAAAATGTAACATATTCTGGAACATTGGATAAAAAGCTGTTTTATGTGAATAACATATTGATGTCTCTGGAGTTTGCTCTCAATTTACTATTTCAAAGTTTGACATCTTTTTCTAGAAGTATACTGATATTTTGCGATTGTGCATAGCATACAAAAAATCTACATGCAAGCAGTTTGAT
>MJUT01005958.1:801268-813485 GCA_002080005.1 Gigantidas platifrons
TTTAGTTACTTGTGTTTGTTTGGTTTGTCTTTAACTCTAGTTGTTTTGTAGGAGGGCTCATGTCTTGTTTAGTTATTTGTGTTTGTTTAGTTCGTCTTTACCTCTAGTTGTTTTGTAGGAAGGCTCATGTCTTATTTACATTATTTGTGTTTGCTTGTGTATAGTGGTGTCCAACACATATTATACAATTATGGACTTTTTACGAGGTCAATATGTTATATATGGACCTGTTAGGATTATATTGACTGAGGTCAATATAATCCTAACAGGTCCATATAACACATTGACAGAGTAAAAAGTCCTTAATTTTTATATTACATATATAATCTGGGACTATCAGTATAATAGTCCCAGATGTAATGTATTACTCGTGTCATTGAAAATAAATAAAAAGAAACTGTTTATTTTTTCATTTACAATGAAATAGAAGTTAACATTAGGTTTGGATTGGTTTGGTTTATGGTGTTTAACGCCACTTTCAACAATATTTCAGTCATATCGTGCCTGTCAGTTTTATTAGTGGAGGAAACCGATGTACCCTGAGAAAACCACCGACCTGTTCAAGTCACTGACAAACTATCATATAATGAAGTTATAAAATAACTCAACTGTGGTAATGAATTTGCGTTATCATAATCTATATCAATATTGTACTCCTATGGACCAATCTTGACAAAAATGGCCACTAGATGGTACTCTATAAAGTAAGGTCGTTGATAACGATTGGGAATTTATTGTTACTAGGTCTAGATATTTCTTCTTATAGGAAGAAAACAAATGACTTACCCTTCTGGAGCACCTGAGTTCACCCCCGGTTTTTAGTGGGATTCGTGTTACTCGATCTTTAGTTTAATGTCTATGTTTTGTAGATTGTTGTTTGTCCTTTTGTGCTTTTTCTTTTGGCCATTGTGTTGTCTGTTCTTCTTCGATATACGGATTCTGATTACACCTTTGGTATCTTCAAACTCTTCTTGTCCTTTTGTACTTTTTCTATTGGCCATTGTGTTGTCTGTTATTCTTGGATATACGGATTCTGGTTACCCCATTGGTATCTTCAAACTCTTCTTGTCCTTTTGTGCTTTTTCTATTGGCCATTGTGTTGTCTGTTCTTCTTCGATATACAGATTCGGATTACCCCTTTGGTATCATCAAACTCTTCTTGTCCTTTTGTGCTTTTTCTATTGGCCATTGTGTTGTCTGTTCTTCTTCGATATACAGATTCGAATTACCCCTTTGGTATCATCAAACTCTTCTTGGAACGTTACACTTTCGAAAATGAAATATATCTGCTTTGGAATGTTACATTTTATGTACTGATGGATGAAATAATTAAAATGTGTTGATGATGGAATGACCCGTTTTATACTGATACAAAATCCAAGGTCGAACATAATTTAACACAAACGTGACAGCCGCCAGATAAAAAATCCAATTATATAGAGACGATTATGAACCCATATTACCATACTAGGTACATTTGAATTAAATGTTTTTTACCTGTTGCAAAACAAGATCCATATGTTGCTATATTAAACTTGGCTTCCTGGTTATGGTTATTTTAAATGTTATAATCAAGATATTTTAATTGTATATCTCCCCATGGTTATAAACAAATCAAAGTAACTCTTTCGTATAATTCTGGAGACTTAAATTATTGCACGGATAATGATTACATGCTAACAGCGTTAAATATCACTTCATAAATAATGTAATTTATTAATATTTAAAATACAAATGTAGATATCGAATTTAGTGCACACGTACACATTTCTGGAATAATCTTCATCGGGTATGCTCAAAATCAAAAGATCGGAAAAGTCAAAGACATGTAAGGGATCCGGGTGGCTCAATGAGTTAGGTTGTTGGATCTTACAACTCATACAAGCCTATCACCAATACGGTGTGGGTTCGCGCCCGGCTTTGTAAATTGCCAAAAAAGGGTGCACTCGATTAGCAGCCGCAAGTGATAAAGCTTACCAGTTGCTTGCCCTGGGTCGGTGGTTCTCTCCGGGTACTCCGGCTTCCTCCACCACTAAAGCTGGCCGCCATGATGTAGCTGAAATATTGCTGAAAGTGGCGTTAAGCACCAAAATTCAAATTCATATTCAAAGACATGTGATTTTAAACTAAGGTCAATCACCCGGATGTATATGTGACCTTAGTCGATTCTTGGTATCCTGAGTATGCCCTTTACTTTAAGGTCAATCACCCGGATGTATATGTGACCTTAGTCGATTCTTGGTATCCTGAGTATGCCCTTTACTTTAAGGTCAATCACCCGGATGTATATGTGACCTTAGTCGATTCTTGGTATCCTGAGTATGCCCTTTGGTTTACTTATTTACTTATGTGGCTTTCCAATCTTTTTTTTTTTTGCTATGAGAGAGCCCAATGAAGATCATTTCAGAAATGCGTCGTTTATACTACACTAGAGTAATACGACAGGCGTCACTAGTGGAGCAGGAACTGCATACCCGTCCGGAGCACCAGAGTTCGCACTCGTCTTTTTACATGTATTAGTGGGGTTCGTGTTATTCATGTTGTAGAATTACATGTTTTCCCGATTTTACTTCAGTGTTGTGATGTACGTTAGTTTAGCGGTAACACGACAGTTGTCACTAGTGGAGCAGGAACTGCTTACCCTACCGGAGCACCTGAGTTCACCTCCGGTTTTTAGTGGGGTTCGTGTTGCACGATCTTTATTCTGTGTAGTATTTTGTAGATCATTGTTTGTTCTTTTACATTTTACTGTTGTATTGTCTGTCCTTCGATTTACGGCTTCTGATTACACCTTTGGTATCTTCAAACTTTTGATCATTTTATCGTCTGTCCTTTGATTTACGGCTTCTGATTACACCTTTGGTATCTTCAAACTTTTGTCCATTGTATCGTCTTGTCCTTTGATTTACGGCTTCTGATTACCCCTTTGGTATCTTCAAACTTTTGGCCATTGTGTTGTCTGTCCTTCTTTTATTTATGGCTCTGATTACCCCTTTGGTATCTTCAAACTTTTGATCATTGTATCGTCTGTCCTTTGATTTACGGCTTCTGATTACACCTTTGGTACCTTCAAACGTTGGGTCATTGTATCGTCTGTCCTTCTTTGATTTACGGCTTCTGATTACCCCTTTGGTATCTTCAAACGTTGGTCATTGTATTGTCTGTCCTTCTTTGATTTATGACGTCTGATTACCCCTTTGGTACCTTCAAACTTTTCTAAGATATGTACGTTTTTATATCTAGATCTAGTCAATGTACTTTTATCAAGAAAATCACCTGATCATCAAAGAAGCAGACGACATGCCGCCGACATACCAGACATTACACATATCAACATACATAATGGAGACTTTCAAAGATCTTTCCAAGTGGAGAGACATCGTCATAGAGATTCGAATATTCCTTTATATGTCAACGGTGAATTAAGCACATTAAGTTTTCATCCAAAGGTAAGTTACGAAATCCATTATTAATATTTAAAACCAATTTTAACCCCATCGGTGATTTCATGGTTAGAGTCCTCGCCTCGAGTGCGATACATCGTATGTTCAAGCCCCGATTGGTTCAAACCAAAGACTATGCAATTGGCATTTGTTGCTTCTCTGATAGGCATGATACATTAAGGAGAAAGTGCAAATTCTTGTTCGCTCTGAAACAGAATCATGTGTCCGAGTGGAGCGACATGCCTACCCGTGGACTGTTGCTTCAGTGAACTAGCACTATAAAAATCCAACTAAACTTGTTGGTCTTGTAGAAAGCAGACCTCATCATCATTTCATTGAAAATCAACGTGTTCTCGCCATGACATAGCTGAACAATTGCTGAGTTTGCGTTAAATAACAATCACTCACTCACTCCCTTGAGTATATATCAAGTCTGGTTATATTGAAATTTTGCTTATGATGATAAGATTGTACGGCGCCATTTTACCATTTTGTTAAAGAGAGGCAATCTCTTTATATTTTACCGTAACAAACTGTAAAACATAGCGAAGGTCGACTGTATAATGCATTAAATAATTTTGGATCTAGATATATTGAGAGATCACTACTCCGAAGTTTTGACATGTTGAGTTTTTATTATATAAGGGTAATAACAAAATTACCGAACACCGAGCAATCTTCCAAAGGGAAAGTCAAAACTCATAAGTATATAAACAGACAAAATCAGTCAACAACCGGAAAACTGTGAAAACCGTAATGATCCTGACTTGGTACAGGCATTTCCAAAGAAATTGTGGGGTGAATAAGATTTTAAGGCACCAAACCTCCCGCTTTCATTACGGTTCAAATGTTCCGGCTGTCACTATAACAGTATTTATAACAATACTGGAACATATGTGAGAGTTGACATTGTATTCACATGTGCAAATCACTTGACTTATTTCTCTAAGAAAGGAGGAGGGTTAGGGCCTATAAAACTATTTTAACCCGCCACTTTTTATCTAAGTGCCTGTGCCAAGATTTGCTGTTAAGGGTATCGATTTTGACTCTTTCATTGTATTTTGACATTTGATGGTGGAACTGTTCCGAGAGTACATGGTATTTTGACATTTGATGCTGGAACTGTTCCGAGAGTACATGGTATTTTGACATTTGATGCTGGAACTGTTCCGAGAGTACATGGTATTTTGTGTTTTTCTTTTTATTGCACTTCGTTCGACCTTGACAATGAAAAGAAATAAAGCACAATCTATTACAAGTCATACAAAGCGAGATCCTTTCCTATTGTGTTTCTTTGTTACAGCAAAAATAACAGATGATTTATGATTATATATAAAAAAAAAAAATAATGATGACATTGCAAGTCTATTTATTAATGTGAAAAAAAATATTGTATATAATTTATTGCTAAATATTTCTTTTTTCAGGTTTTGATCCAATTTTATCAATGTGTAAATAGAGAATGTCTATTTCAAGCAGAGAATATAATGAGTATAAATACCACAGCTGTGTTCAGTGATGTCTTATTGGTAAGAACTCGTTAGACTAATGATTATATGTCTATATTTCCTATTAAGTAACAGAGGAATTTTAGGGCGTGAAATCATTTTCACAGTTTTATTTTTATTTTTTTTATANAAAATTTTGCTTATGATGATAAGATTGTACGGCGCCATTTTACCATTTTGTTAAAGAGAGGCAATCTCTTTATATTTTACCGTAACAAACTGTAAAACATAGCGAAGGTCGACTGTATAATGCATTAAATAATTTTGGATCTAGATATATTGAGAGATCACTACTCCGAAGTTTTGACATGTTGAGTTTTTATTATATAAGGGTAATAACAAAATTACCGAACACCGAGCAATCTTCCAAAGGGAAAGTCAAAACTCATAAGTATATAAACAGACAAAATCAGTCAACAACCGGAAAACTGTGAAAACCGTAATGATCCTGACTTGGTACAGGCATTTCCAAAGAAATTGTGGGTTGAATCAGATTTTAAGGCACCAAACCTCCCGCTTTCATTACGGTTCAAATGTTCCGGCTGTCACTATAACAGTATTTATAACAATACTGGAACATATGTGAGAGTTGTCATTTTATTCACATGTGTAAATCACTTGACTTATTTCTCTAAGAAGGGAGGAGGGTTAGGGCCTATAAAACTATTTTAACCCGCCACTTTTTATCTAAGTGCCTGTGCCAAGACAGGAAAGTCAGCGGTCATGTATTTGGTGTTAGGGGTATCGATTTTTTCTCTTTCTACTACATTGTATTTTGACATTTGATGCTGGAACTGTTCCGAGAGTACATGGTATATTGTTATTTTCTTTTTATTACACTTCGTTCGACCTTAACAATGAAAAGAAATAAAGCACAATCTATTACAAGTCATACAAAGCGAGATCATTTCCTACTGTGTTTGTTTGTTACAGCAAAAATTACAGATGATTTATGATTATATATAAAAAAAAATAATGATGACATTGCAAGTCTATTTATTAATGTGGAAAAAAATATTGTATATAATTTATTGCTAAATGTTTCTTTTTTCAGGTTTTGACCCAATTTTATCAATGTGTAAATAGAGAATGTCTATTTCAAGCAGAGAATATAATGAGTATAAATACCACAGCTGTGTTCAGTGATGTCTTACTGGTAAGAACTCGTTAGACTAATGATTATATGTCTATATTTCCTATTAAGTAACAGAGGAATTTTAGGGCGTGAAATCATTTTCACAGTTTTATTTTTATTTTTTTTATAGATGTATATCGTATTATTTCTAACACATTATAGTGTGAGGTAGTTACATATATATTCCTAGATATGAAATCGCTGCCCCTCAATACTATATATATACTGCTGATTGCGATGAAATGCATCCGGCAAAGAATTAAAATCAATCAAATCAAATCAATCAATCAATCAATCAATCAATCAATCAATCAATCAATCAATCAATCAATCAATCAATCAATCAATCAATCACATGGAAGAAGGACAGACAGCACAATAGCCAAAAGAAAAAGTAGAAAAGGACAAACAACGATCTACAAAACATACAAATAAAACTAAAGATCGAGTAACATGAACCCACTAAAACCCCAGGTGCTCCGGAATGGTAAGTAGTTCCTTCTCCACTAGTGGCACCCGTCGTGTTTATCTAGTAAATATAATAATTCAAGCAGTAAACGATTACAGACAGATAACAGACACTCATTTTGCCATTATACAACATTTTAAATATTAATCTACTTTTCAGTTTGGAACTTTTTACATCGATGGAAAGCTACACGTTCTTGAGTCATCAGAGCCAGGAGTACACACAATCAGTATACCTAATGTTAATACGGATTTTATTTACGATTCTATATCTGGTATGTTAAAAATAGATGTTCGCTAAATATATAAACACTATCTATCTAAATGTAGTGTTTTAATTATGAGATAATGTGTAGAGTATAAAACTAGTTTAAACCCGCCACTTTTCATTGAAGTGCCTGCACCTAGCCAGGAAAGTGAATGGACATGTATATGTGTGTTAGGGTGAGAGGTCATGTATATGTGTGTTAGGGTCAGAGGTCATGTATATGTGTGTTAGGGTGAGAGGTCATGTATATGTGTGTTAGGGTCAGAGGTCATGTATATGTGTGTTAGGGGTATCAATTTTGCTTCTGTTTCTACAATTTTCTATTAGATTTTGGAAATATTTTTCATTTTATTACTCAAATATATACACACGAATAGCCGGCTATTTAAGAAAACTGAAGGGGCAACGAAGAATGGACAAGTCAGAGAAATTAGGAACATTGGACACACAAGACACAGGACAAACAAACGTTAGAGAATATTGAAGGGGCAACGAAGAATGGACAAGCCAGAGAATTTGGCAACATTAGACACACAAGACACAGGACAAACAAACCGTGTTAGAGAATATTGAAGGGGCAACGAAGAATAGACAAGTCAGAGAAACTAGCAACATTGGGCACACAAGACACAGGACGAAGGGAAAAAAAATTCACCCCAACACAACACTCAATGCTCAAAAGATGAGCACAACGTACCCACCAGAAAACCGGGATGAATCCAGGTGGTCGTTGTTTCTTATAAGTCACCACCCGTGTTATGAAGTACATGTTCAAAATCCTTGTGTTTTACTGATGATTTATGTTGATATAATATATATCTGTAGTTATAATGTAGTCAGACAGAAAAAAAGATTAAAAATGTTAAAACAATTCCAACAATATCAATAAAAACGAATAATTATATCTCGCCTCAAACCGCAGAAAAAGACCATGACACAGGGCTGCATTGGAAATACAGGTCAGATACAATTATCATTATTATTATTATTATTATTATTATTATTATTATTATTGTGCATTCTGATTACCCTTTGGTTCTTCATACTTTTCTTAGCATCGGCTAAACAGCAAGATGAGGAATCAATGTCTAAGAATTCAAGAGATAAGAGGGCCGCCGGTAATTTTGTAATAGAACTTCTATTGGTTTTGGATTACAGTGCTTATAAATTGTAAGTAAATTATTATATATGACAAAATGTAACAAGAGTAACACGACGGGTGCCACTAGTGGAGCAGGAACTGCTTACCCTTCCGGAGCACCTGAGTTCACCCACGGTTTTTAGTGGGGTTTGTGTTACTCGGTCTTTAGTTTTATGTGTTATTTTTGTAGATTGTGTTAGCTTTTTAGTACTTTTTGTTTTGGCCATTGTGTTGTCTGTCCTTCTTTGATTTACGGATTCTGATTACTCCTTTGGTATCTTCAAACTCTTCTTACAGAGAGGTAGATGCATTACGAACATAACCACAAGACGCAAAGATGAAGATTGAATCACAAATGGATAAAGTAGCAAAAAATCCGATAATGAGAAGAGGTCCCATAAAAAAAAATGGAAGTGAGATCAGGTGCTGTGAATCTTCTACTGCCCGTAGGCAAACCGTATTAATATTCCCATTAACAAAGTTCATACATAATACAAATTTGATCAATAGTTTTAGTTAGTAGTCATATCATCGGTAACTTAAACTTTAGTTTCGTAAACATGTAGTCTATTAAGCTCCTCACCTCTTTATAGGTGAGGTAATCTTACAAATACCGTCATCATTGCGCCCGACATTACGAGGTTACTAATACAGACAAATCAAAAGAAACACAATCACCACAGTGCTCCCATCATGTACATAGTAAGAAAACAGGCTGACTGACTTGGTGGAGTGAGTGAGTTATTGTTGTTTAACGCCAATTCAACAATTTTTTTCAGCTATATCATGGCGAGAACAAGTTAATTTTCATTGAGATGATGATGAGATCCGCTTTGTACTAAGCAAACACGCTGAGTTGGATTTTTATGGTGCTAGTTCACTGAAACAATAGTCCGCGGATAGACATGTCGCTCCACTCGGACACATTATTCTGATTCGGAGCCATCTAGTCTTTGCTCTTTCTCCTTAATGCTTCGTGCTTAGCGGAGAAGCAACAAATACCAATTTTATAATCTTTGGTTTGACCCGACCGGAGCTCGAACCCACGATCTTTAATACCAATCTATTTATTTTTTAATTTTAATTTTTATTATTTGATACAAGAGTAAACCACTTAAAATTCTCATTATAATATGTATATTTTATTTAACAGCTGGTTTGATGAGAAGAATGGTGTTAGAAATGACGCCATCGAAGCTATAAGACAATTCTACGCCTTCCTGATCAAAGGGGTATGGCTAAAGAAAGTATTCGATTATTTCTAATGATTATTTAAATGTAAATTTACATATCAGCTTATCTAATTTTTCATGTATATTAATGTATCGAAAGACTACAAATTAATGATATCATCGCTGTATAAACTGGGTTAAGGTTAGGTTTATGGTGTTTAACGCCACATTCAACAATATTTCAGTTATATCGTGGTGGCCAATTTTATTGATGGAGCAAACCGGAGTACCTACAGTAAGTCACTGACAAACTTTATCACATAATGTATCTAATAGACCTCGCCATGAGCAACAATTAAATATTGTGCAGTTAACCATTAGGTACTTTTACATACATAATTATATTGGCTTAGATCATGTCAGGCGACACTCTATTATTTCTGATAATTCGTTTTTAAACAAATTAAAAATCATATTGGCTCAGTTTGATATTCATTCCAGCAGTTTTACTGACTGTATTTTGTTTTGATTAAAAATCATATCCACTCCTATTCACCTTCACTTACCTGTTTTGGAATAAAACAATTACAGTCTGTTGCATCAGTCAATATGAAATTTTATGGACCCATGAAAGCATTATTGACCTCTGTATTCGGCCTCGGTCAATATTAATTTTTTAGGTAAAACAAACTCATATCAACTGTAATTGTATAATGTATTACGATATTTAAAATTGAAACGATGATCTCACCAACCATTCCAACAACAGCCTCCCTTCTGGTTCTCTTATAATTTCACATCAACTACTCCGACTGGATCCAACTTAACAACACTACAAAGCGACAACGATACAAGCTGACAGAAATCTGGGACCCGGAGAAGGCGCTAGCATGGCGAAGTTAAACCAGTTGTAATTGAATCTCGATCTCCCTTCATGTCAGTTGGATTGTTTTTATTTTCATCATTTTTAGAAATATACGGTCAAACCTGCTCAAGCGGTCACCTCTGTTAAGCAGTCGTCACCTGTATTAAAAGGTCACATTTTCCTAGCCCTTTCATATAAACTTTCATATGAATTTAACCTCTTTTAAGAGGTCACCTGTCTTAAAAGACCACTTTTTACTTGTCCCAAAAGTGACCTCTTAATACAGGTTTGACTACAGTTAAACCTTCTCAAACGGTCACCTCTGTTAAACAGTCACCTGTATTAAAAGACCACCTTTTCCTAGTCCTTTCATATGAATTTAACCTCTTTTAAGAGGTCACCTGTCTTAAAAGACAATTTTTTTCTTGTCACAAAGGTGACCTCTTAATACAGGTTTGACTGTATTTACCTTTGACCTATGAATATATCAACAGATGGATCTTCGATATCAGAATTTACCAGGTGCCTCTTTTACCATAGACATAGTACATGCAGGGCTTTATATAATAGAGGTAAGTCATTGCGTAATGTTAAGAAGAGTTCAATGATACCAAAGGGAGGTAATCAGAATCCGTAAATCGAAGAAGAACAAAAAACACAATGATCAAAGGAAAGAGGACAAGCAATGATCTATAAGAAAAGTTTTAAGATACCAAAGGGGCAATCAGAAGCCGTAAATCGAAGAAGGACAGAAGAAAAAGTACAAAGGGCCAAACAACGATCTACAAAACATTACACATCAAACTAAAGATCGAGTAGCACGAGCCCCACTAAAAACCGCGGGTGAACTCAGGTGCTCCGGAAGGTTAAGCAGTTCCTGCTCCACTAGTGGCACCCGTCGTGTTAATCTAGATACAAATGGCAGGTGACAAGTCATGAATGTGGAAAGTACCGGGATATGCTTACGACAAGTGGAACATATCCGTGGTCATTTGTGACACAGATATTCCATAGCGGTCAACCAAGTCATGGTGGAGACCGTAAAACTTTAGAAGTGATAACTTCAACTTGACCAAGAGGAACTCTTTGTTCAGTAGATTCCTTGTTAGCAGCAACTATCTACGTCTACTTCCGGGTTCGCGATCCTGTACCCACTTCAAGTGTTAAATTTCTATACACCTAGCCAAGGGTCGGGTGCTTCACACGCCAGTTTATTATTATTATCTTGGCCTCCCCCCACCCACGGAAAAGTCTCGTAGTCTTAATATAAGTAGATGACAAAGTACTGAATATGACGTTTGATGCAAATAACTAACAGCTCTTATACTTTATGCAATTGTTAGATCTTTACTGAACTTTAAACAACTCTGCTCACCCACTTATATAGGAGGGTTGGATATTTTTATTACATGCGGAGAACACTTGTACGACCGCATCATTTCAATAAGAGTGGATGCTTGACTAACGAACCACAATATTTAACTTGTTGTCAAACTCGCAAAGACTTCGAAAACATTGAATGATGGACACACCGTTGTTTGGCAGACATTTAGGGGAATTTGACGCTCTATCACATTTAATGTTATCTTTACCAAAGCAAATGCTACAAGTATAAAATTACCTTCAAGCGGCACGAAATGGCTTCCAACGATGACCTATATATTCACCCCCTGGTAAGCATTACCCATAAATCCGTGAACCATGATAATGCGACCATTAATCATATTGTATTGCCCTTCGGTTTTCTCTAACGTTTACTTACGTCTTATTGTAGGATAGCAATTCCGCTGTCTTTGTAGAGAATCTTAAGAATTGTTCTACAAGTACTAATTGTACTGTAGATTCAGATGCTTTACTGGCTGCATTTAAAACCTGGAAGGACAATACTACTTCAGTACCACCAAATGATCACGCCATGCTGTTTACTAGGTACGTTACTAGATAATGTGAATTCATTATTATTCGTTGAATACTAATTTTCGTTAGTAGCTATGATTTAACATGGACACCACATATTCTGACTTTCTGAAATGTGTAATGATTTGTTTGGGTAATGTTTGCTCATGTTTCATAAACTTAGATTTCAATAGCGGAGTTTCGGGTTATATTGCCTCTCCTGTACGGAGGCGAAATAAGTATACGAGAGATGACAGATGTATAGCAGACGTACTTCCGGTATTTTTGTCAAACCACGTGACTCAGGTGCAAACTAAATCC
>MJUT01005968.1:84029-96284 GCA_002080005.1 Gigantidas platifrons
GTCCCAAAAACAAAATGCCTAATATTCTGTATATATCATGTTTGGGAGGGATATTTGCGAAAAATACCAGTCGAGAGACGAAAAATTTCCCGAGCCAAATGGCGAGGGAAATTTAGTCTCAAGACTGGTATTTTTCGCAAATGCCCCTCCCAAGCATGATATATCTGTTTAATTACACCGAATATTATTTAGAACACTGGCTAAATAAATAATACCTTTTGATTGTCGTTTTCAGGACCTAACATGATGTATCTGTTTATTTCTACTGAATGATGTTAAAAAAAACCAAAAAAAAACGCACAACTGATAACGATTTACAAATTTTGTTACAAGCGTCTCGGTGAAGGGTAAAAACGGCAAATACGATTTTGCAAATACCATGAAAAAAAGTTAAATCTTATGCAAATACACCTACATGAAGTAAAAATTCTGCAAATTCACAATGCAAGGCCTGAATTTGTAAAAAATATCACGGCTATTAACCAATCAGAATCCAGCATTCTTATATAAGGTGTAATTATATAATGAACATTACATGTCAAAATCTGTATCACATGCCCAGGGGTGTGGAATTGCCATGCCCGACTTGCCCGACTCGTACATAGAACCTGCCGGACAAGTAGATTTTCCTGGCTAGCTTGTCCGGGGACAAGTAAAGATCAACAAATACAAATAATTTCTGTTTAAAGTACCCTGAAAAGACAATTCCTCAAATGATAATATATCGTAAATATTGACGGTTATAGAGATAAATGTTTTGTTTTTTTTTATATTGGAAGTGATCGTGTCAGTGGTGTTCCGAAAGCAGCTAAAAATAACCAGAATTGTACATGATCCAAGTTGAGTATTACGACCCGATTGCAATGATAATTCGGTACTGCATTTACTTAACGATAACCGGGACCGTGTAACAGGTTTTTATTGGAGTTCCGAATGTGACGTTTCCTTGCTTGTCCATACTTTTCGTAAACAAACATGGCCTAACATCATATGATACAAATCGGGTTGCAGTCGTTACAATAGACAAATATTTAATAATAAAAAAGACTGAGAAAGATTCTGGCCACAATGAACATCACGAGAAAGTTAACAAATGCCAAACTGTAGAGGAAAAGGACACATAATTCGAGGAAAAACACCGAAGTCCAAGGGGCTAGCCGATTTCTTATGTTTACTGCTGGATTCTGATAGTGTCTCATATTGCAATATCTGCAGAAATCATTAATGTTTATTGGCAAAATCGTAGACAGAATGGATACTTATCATCCCACCAGAAAAAAAAATCAAAGCNACTGGTATTTTTCGCAAATGCCCCTCCCAAGCATGATATATCTGTTTAATTACACCGAATATTATTTAGAACACTGGCTAAATAAATAATACCTTTTGATTGTCGTTTTCAGGACCTAACATGATGTATCTGTTTATTTCTACTGAATGATGTTAAAAAAAACAAAAAAAAAACGCACAACTGATAACGATTTACAAATTTTGTTACAAGCGTCTCGGTGAAGGGTAAAAACGGCAAATACGATTTTGCAAATACCATGAAAAAAAGTTAAATCTTATGCAAATACACCTACATGAAGTAAAAATTCTGCAAATTCACAATGCAAGGCCTGAATTTGTAAAAAATATCACGGCTATTAACCAATCAGAATCCAGCATTCTTATATAAGGTGTAATTATATAATGAACATTACATGTCAAAATCTGTATCACATGCCGTATCAACCCTCGACCTATATCACCCCTCGAGCCGGTGGCCCTTGGGGGTAATATAGGGTTCTCGGGTTGATACGGCATATGATACAGATTTTGCCATGTATTATTCAGTATATATCCATGGAATGCATTTCTGTTATAAAATAAATAAATGTGCATGATCCCTGCGTGTTTGCTATAAGACAGCTACTTATGTAGTGATGTTCAGCATACATATATCTGCTCCAATTATATTTGTTAAAATACAACAAGAAGAGTTTGAAGATACCAAAGGGGAGACAACCCAATGACCAAAAGATACCAAAGGGGTCAGAACCCGTAGATCAAACCAAAGGGGAGACAACCCAATGACCAAAAGATACCAAAGGGGTAATCAGAACCCATAGATCAAACCAAAGGGGAGACGACCCAATGACCAAAAGATACCAAAGGGGTAATCAGAACCCATAGATCAAACCAAAGGGGAGACAACCCAATGACCAAAAGATACCAAAGGGGTAATCAGAACCCATAGATCAAACCAAAGGGGAGACAACCCAATGACCAAAAGAAAAAGTACAAAAGGCAAACAACTATCTACAAAACATTACACAATATGGCTTAAATAATGTGTTTAAAATTAAAGTATTAAGGGATTTGATTGAATCATGTAACGAGTGAGATGTGATAGAAGCCATGCACCCTTTCCGCACCAACTAATTAGAAAAAAAGATATAGAAATGCATTCAACTTCTAAGAAAAAAGGGAATTGTCTTCTCAAATATGCAGCATTTGTTTAAATTCTGACCCAATGCACTAATTATTAAGTTGTTTATTCTAAACACTGGTAAAAATAACAAGGAACAACCCTGATAGTGTTGCAATTTATGTGAAAACAACTATTGAATTCTTATTATAGGATAAATATTGTGCAATCTACTCTCTTCATCTATTATTTTTGTGATTAATGAGAAGACTATATGAACATTTTATAGATTTGATTTATGGTGTTTAATGCCACATTCAACAATTTTTCAGTTATATCTTGACGGTCAGTTTTATTGGTGGAGGAAATTGGAGTACCCAGAGAAAACCACTGACCTGTCGCAAGTCACTGACAAACTTTGTCACATAATGTTGTATCGAGTACTCCCCACGAACGGGGTTCGAACTCACAACTGTAGTGGTGATAGGCACTGATTGTACAGGTAGTTGTATTTGTAAATACCACATGTTTCATGACCACGACGGCCCCTGAACATTTCATATGGTTGATGTCTGTATTAGTTTTAATTTCAGTTCACAATAAAAATGTAGTCGACATTGTGTGAAAGTGTGCATGCGCAGTCTACATCACTTATCGGGTTACATTTTTTCTTTTCAGGTTGTAGTGCTGCATGTTATAATTGTACAGGTCTGGGACCAGAGAATTGTATCAGTTGTGGATCCAAGTATTACATGTTTAATAAAATATGTCGAAGTACGTATCAGTAGCTATATGATAATCTTGTATTCCAATTTTAAAGCTTGTTAATAGAAGTGGGAAAGCAGGTCACCAAAACTACTATATGTAAACCAGTCAAAGTATTGATGAATATCATAGTAAAATTGTGGAACATTTTGACAAAAGCTTGCAGTACATTTGTCCAGCATATCTAAAACAATCTGCATTGTAGTACAACAACGAAAACCCTTAAATAAGGGGCACTAATGAATACTTTAAATGTAGCATTTAAAAGAATGTGGCTATGATGAATTTACAGAGATCATAAATATATTGAAACGAATACAGCATGTGTAATGGCAGTATTGCTTAGTTTACAGAAAGTGAAATGATGCAGATAACTAATTAAGTGATTGTGGATTATGGTGTTTAATGCCACTTTCAACAATATTTTAGTTATATCATTGCAGTCACTTTTATTGGTGGAGGAAATCTAAGTACCCAAGTACCCGGAGAAAATCATAGACCTGTCGCAAGCCACTGACAATCTTTATCACATTATGTTGTATCGAGTACACCTCACCATGAATGGGGTCCGAACTCACAACTTTAGTGGTGATAAGCACTGATTGAACAGGTAGTTGTAAATCCAACCAGCATGGAATGACGACCACGACAGCCCTAGTAAATAAGTTTAATGTCAAGAGCTTTGTATAAGTCATACTATTGATATATCAAATGTGTTCTAGATTGTGACGTTTCATGTGACAGTTGTGATGGACCAGGCCCAGAAAACTGCCTCAAATGTGCCGTAGCCTATTACAATGTTGGGGGAATATGCAGAGGTAAGTAATCCGGCAACTTTAAATTGACACTTTCTAAACTATGTATTATTTTTTTTGTATTAGAATAACATGTAAGGTTTAAGGTTCTCCTCTGTCAGATATATGTGACCATAGTCAATTTTGGATATTCTGTTTAGGCCCTTTGGGTTACTTGCCTTCAACTTCTACAGACTGTTGATTTATTTGGCTTTCAAATACTTTTGTTTTGAGCGTACCTGATAAATGCTAATCCTGAAACTTGTCATGCTCATTAAATTTGATATTTACGTTTTTATTTTTTAAAAACTATCATAAAATGCAGACAACAGCGATTTAAAATATGTAGAACAATTTCGTAATATACATGTCCCTACTGGAATAATTCACTGATTATGAAGAATTAATTTGTAATAAGCCTTCAATTCATGTCAATTTATCAACTTGTTATCAGGTAATGTAATGACAATGACATAGATTTTATCAACTTGTTATCAGGTAATGTAATGACAATGACATAGATTTTATCAACTTGTTATCAGGTAATGTAATGACAATGAAATAGATTTTATCAACTTGTTATCAGGTAATGTAATGACAATGACATAGATTTTATCAACTTGTTATCAGGTAATGTAATGACAATGACATAGATTTTATCAACTTGTTATCAGGTAATGTAATGACAATGACATAGATTTGACTACTACTGTTGTTATGTCTAGTTATTACTTACACCACGTTTTACATTGGCGAGATGTACTTGATACAACATTATGTGATAAAGTTCGTCAGTGAGAAGAGTTTGAAAATACCATTGGGGTAATCAGAATCCGTATATCAAAGAAGAACAAACAACTCAATGACCAAAAAAAAAAGTACAAAAGGACAAACAACGATCTACAAAACATACACATAAAACTAAAGATCGAGTAACATGAACCCCATTAAAAAGTAGATGTTGTTATGAGTACTTATTACAGAGACCACCATTTACATTATTAAGAAACGTTATTACCTATTGCTTGATAAATTGTTAAACTGCATAAAAATTAATCGTAAATACTGTTGTCATTTGAATTTAGTTGAAATTATAAACTTGTTATCAGATAGCGTAATGGAAATGTCATTGTCTGGAATATTTAATTTGAACATACCATTTGAAATAACATTTGGTCGTGAAAAAAAGGACAAAATGCAAGATTTTGAATCTGAAAATTTATGAATATTATATCACCTATCTATAACTTACTGTTTTTGTAAAGTGTGAAGAATATTACAATCAAATTAAAAACAAAAGATACCACACTGTCGGCATAGTTCCAAAATCCAATAGAAAAATGATGAAAAAGCAGCAATATCGACACCCCTAACACACAAATACATGACTGCACAGTTTCTGGGCTATGTACAGACACTTTAAAAAAAAGTGGCAGGATTAAACTAATTTTATGCTTAGAGAAAGGATGCCTATTATTACAGCATTTGGTAGTGAGATAATATAAAATTAAGTAAAGGCTATGATGACATAAATAGCATTATGTTTATTTTTGCAGCTTGTCCGGAGGATAAATATGGAACCAATTGTGAAAATACATGCCACTGTTTAAATGGGGCAGATGATTGTGACAAGGAAACAGGAAAGTGTAAATCCTGGCAGTGTGAATGGGGATGGAAAAACCCACCACAATGTCAAACAGGTATGTTATCATTATAAAAAATACAATATAGAATGTATGTAAATGTTAGGGTTAGAGTGTTTAACCCCAATTTCAACAAAATATCCGTTATATGGTGGCGGCCAGATTTATTGGTGGAGCAAGCCGGGGTAGCTGGAGAAAACTACAGACCTGTCGCAAGTCAATGACAAACTTTATTATAAGTGTTGTTCACCTCGCCCTTTGTTATATTTTTGATTACATGTACCTCTGATATTTAAGCGAGGATATATATTCTTAAAGTTTGTGATAATCCAACATTAATCCAGATTACTGAAAGATAAATTTTGATTCATATTTTTTATATCAAGCAGATATCTTTCACCTTTCTAGAATAATTATGACGAATACATTGAGATATTTAGATTTTCTGGGTGTCAAAGCAATGCTCATCGAATACATTGAGATATTTAGATTTTCTGGGTGTCAAAGCAATGCTCATAGATTGAGATATTTAGATATTCTGGGTATCAAATCAATGCTCATAGATTGAGATATTTAGATTTTCTGGGTGTCAAAGCAATGCTCATAGATTGAGATATTTAGATTTTCTGGGTGTCAAATCAATGCTCATAGATTGAGATATTTAGATTTTCTGGGTGTCAAATCAATGCTCATAGATTGAGTTTTTGCATCAGTTTATTGCAAAATATATCAAGTGACAATTCCTTTGGTTTTCACACGAAACGGTAATGATCTCGACCGCTTTGCTTTTCTGATTAATATGTGCTTTCTGTGTTAAATTGACTATTTTAGAAGTTGAGGACTTATTTTATCATTTACAGCATGTGAACCGACTCGATTTGGTGTAAATTGTGTTAAGAAATGTAACTGTCAACTAAACGATACATGTAGTCCAATCAATGGACGATGTGAATCTGGAAGATGTCATCCTGAGTACGGTGGACCAGCATGTCAGATACGTAAGTACATATATACCACAAAAGATTATATTTTTTTCTGAATTATATAACATATATAGTGCTTATTTCATATGTACAGTGTATGGCCAAAAGTGAGTCATCAAAATGGCCGACGTCAGACGTATTAACCAGTGATGTCAACGGATTCAGTGGACTATTCATAAGTAAAAAAGCATTGCTTACCCCTTTTTCCTAATATTTTGTCTCGTGACTTTTTGATCTGATAACCTGACTATGTCTTTTTGGAATTGATGCATATTAACTCCATATGTAATGCTGAGGAAGGGAGGTCCATATTTCTTTAATTTTTGCCACAAGTTGGGTTATTTTTTTACGTCGGTTATCTGGCTTTGTAAACGGATATTAATGGTATGCCACACATTTTCTATTATGTTAAGGTCCGGTGGTTGAGAGGGCCATGCCATACATTTAATATTGTTTTCCTGTTTCCACCGTTTTGTCTCCCTAGAAGCATATGCGGGGGCATTGTCATCTTGGAACATATTCTCGTCAGTTGGGAAATGGCGAGCATTACAGGCCATAAATATGTGTCTAAAATATTAATATACTTCCATGAGTTAATATTACAATCAACTTCCGTAAAAGTTCCGACTCCTTGACAAGTGATACAACAACTTAAAATCTTCCTGTCACCGTGGTCATCAGTTTTTCCTGGTCGACCACTTCGTCATTCATTTTCACAAGTTACACGCTGATTGAATCGCTTCAAAAATTTTGACACACCTGATTGACTTACTCCTAATATTTCTGCAATTCAGCACTCACGGCTTACTCCGTCCTCGAACAAAGATATAGCAACTTCTTTCTGCGGTGTTGACATTTGTTTACGTTTTCCAGCCATTGTTTCAGCAGACGATTTTTCATAAACTGAAAGGTCAATGTCCACCGTGACGTCACTAAATGTTACCGTATTAACTCTACTTAACACACATATAAAATTCATCGCCTTGCTTATTTCTAAATTGTGGCAAAATAAAGGAAATGGGTCTCATCATTTTATTATTTTTTTTTGTCGGCCATTTTGATGACTCACTTTTGGCCATACACTGTAAAAAAAATAATTTCAGCAATATTTCAACTATATCATGGCGACCAGCTTTTAGTGGTGGAAGAAGCCGGAGTACCCGGAGAGAACCACCGACCATGGGCAAGCAACTGGTAAACTTTATTACTTGTGGCTGTGAGTCGAGTGCACCCTGTTTTGTAATTTACAATGCCGGGTGCAAACCCATGCCGCATTGGTGATAGGCTTGTATGAGTTGTTAGGTAATCCAACTACCTAACTCATTGAGCCACCCGGGCCCTCCTATTTCATTTGTTATAGAAATGTATGTTGCTTTTTTTGTCTTGCAAGACATGATACAATTTATTTTAATTTCTATTAACTATTTAACTTTGCTCATACTTTATCATAAGATTTTAATATTTTCATATTTTTACTAGCATTTACACAAAAGGAAAGCCATTGTATTATCTGTCCTTCGAGTTACGGCTTCTGATTATAATCCCTTTGGTATATTCAAACTTATTTTGAATAACTTCATAAAAAGGGATTATTGAATGTGCATGTTTTATGTCACTTTTGATAATATTTATATAATAATGTGGTCTTGTCCAGGTAATTATGTGGCAAAATATTACCTAGGTCTGAGAGACATATTACCCTCCCCGAAATATGTCTCTCAGACCTGGATAATATTTTGGCATATTACCTGGACAAGACCACATTGATATCATTATTATACTGAGTGTCTAATTGTCCAGGTAATATGCATATTATACTTAGTAATATATTACTACTATTTAGCTATGTAACGTCAGCCGGTCCATATATCGTATATGGACCGGAGCTCCGGGCCAAAATGTTATATAAATTATCTCCCTTTGTGCGTAATCCGGAAATCTCTTGTCCGCCAATGTTTCGAAAATTTAGAAAATAAAATGTCGTCTGGAAGGTTTGCGTCTCTGAATGAAGCAGAACTGGATCAAATTACAGATTCCAGGTCGTCACAAAACACTAAAAATGCAACGAGGTACGCGGTAAAAACATTCAGGAGCTACTTACTAGAAAAACAATACCCGGAAGACTTTGAAAACTTTTCGAAAACAGATATGGATGCCAGATTACGATCTTTTTATGCAACGCCAACGGAAAAGGTATCGGGTCCGTTCGCCCTAACTACACGTTCGCCCTGGGTCCATTCGCCCTACAAGTGGGTCCGTTCGCCCTGATTATTAAAACGTATTTTAATGAACATAATGGATATTTCAATTTTAAGTAATGATATGAAAAAATATAAAATTAAAGTTATTTTCAAGCAATTATTACGTATATTGTTTGAAATGCTTAAAAAGCCTTCATTGAAATTTATAGATAGATAGATTTATTCGATAAAATTAATGTCACTTTCGTTAAAATACAGTATATAGCAAATTTGACGACAAAAAACACAAATTGTCTTTATATCATAAGAAAATAAAGGAAATCTAATGGAAAATCATGCTAAAATAAACAAATAATCTTTAATATTTCTGCTTATTCTGTTGCAAAAATTATCAAAACCCGTTTAGAAATGACTTCAAAATAATGTTTTTGAACAATGTGGTTATATGAAATATATAGCGTAAATTCGAGTGACGAATACCTATGTCCATTGACTGTAGACCGAACTATTCTGTCTCTTGTGTGCATATATTCTCTTTTCCATGTTCTATTTTCTTTATTGGGACGTTTATTATTTTTTTTCCATTTTGCTGTTGCACACAGCAAAATCGAAAAAAAAAAAAATAAACGTCCAAATAAAGAAATTAGAGCATGGAAAAGCGAATATATGCACACAAGAGACAGAATAGTTCGGTCTAAATTGACTGTACACTTTAGCATGCCGCATATTTGAAATTTCTCAATTTATTGTCTATAAGCAATCAAATATCACTTATTTTTCTATTATTTTTAATACCTTACAAAATTATAATTATTAGGGCGAACGGACCCACTTTTAGGGCGAACGGACCCACCTTTAGGGCGAACAGGTATCAGGGCGAACAGGTAATAGGGCGAATGGTGACTTGTACAAGCGAACAGAACTTCATTACTTTCTTTGCGTAGCGGATTAGGACGCCATCTAATAAAAAGCAACGGGTATGACATTACAAAAGACGTAGCTTCCATTTTGACCTTCGACTTCGTGTTAAAAGTTAAAAATTAAAGTTTATTGACCATATTTTTATTTCTTTCTGATATGTTAGGTAAATTTAAATACAGCTATTTGATAGCTGCTCATTGTACATGGCATAGTTTTATTACATTTAATTGTAAAAAAAGTGAATATGGGATAAATGTACACGAGCCACAATCTATTATTCGGTCAAAAGCTCTTCAGAGCTTGTGTTGTATATTTGATTTTATGCCGAATCAAAATACATTTTTCTTATATTTTATCTTATATGAAATACAATGTAATTATAAAGCAAAGGAAAGGCACTATTATTGGTGTTCTTCATCATAAATATTGATGCAAGGTCTGAACAACTACTGTATAATACTGGTAGAACTGCACTGATACTGGGTGATAGTTCATAATGCCCAAGGTGTAGTTTTGAGTTTTGATTTTTCATGTGTTTCAGTGTTTGTGGATGTATTCAGTCTTGCCTTGTTAATATTCAACAAATGGCATGTCACTTTTCCAGGGGTATTCTACTTTTACTTTGTGTCAGATAACACTTTTGTCAATTATAATCACATGTACACAATTGCAACATAAACACACTCAAAGCGACCCCTCCCCCAAATAAAAAAAAACAAAAAATAATAATAAAAACAAAAAAAACAATACAATGTAAAGGACAAAAAATTAAAACAATACAATCCACCCCAAAAATATAAAAAATGCACCCACCAAAAAAAAAATCACCTGTCTTAAAAAAAAAAAACAATAAAAAAAATATTTTCAAACACTGTTGTTACTGATATTCACTTTTTCAAACTTTATGTATACACAAAGAAACCAATGGATTTTCAGTATTATAACAAATAGTGCATAACACTTCGGGTCACATGGCGGTCCATCTGACCCTCAGTGCTATGCACTATTTGTTAAATATTACCCAGGTAATACTAGTATGCCAAAATATTACAGTACCAAATATCACTACAGAAAATTACATGAAGTATAATAATTCAGTGATATCATAGCGGACAGTTATATTTAAAGGAGAAAATTGAGAGTGCTCAAAAAAAATTCCTGAGAACTTCTGCAACACACTCTGTGCTTTACCATGTAAAGATTTTATCGAGTACACCTCGTAGTTATAATCTGATTGCATATGTACAACAATATCACTGTTTTAATCATCCATATTAGTAGGATTGTCATTCTTTGACCTTTATGTTTATGTTTGTTTGTTTGTTTAATGGTGTTTAACGCCACTTTCAACAATATTTCAGTTATATCGTGGCAGTCAGTTTTATTGTGGGGGAAACTGGAGGACCCGGAGAAAACCACCGACCTGTCGCAAGTTGCTGACAAAATTTATCACATAATGTTGTACACCTCACCCTGATCGAGATTCGAACTCACAACATCAGTGGTGAAAAGCAGTGATTGCATAGGTAGTTGTATTACAACTTGTAAATCAAACTACCATACAATCACTGCCACGACAGCCCTTATGTTTCTGTTTCTTCCTCTTAGACACCAATACGTCATTATTACCCATCAGCTTTAAAAATGTTAAGAATAAAAATAGTTTTAATTAAACAGAAAATATGATTGTTTTTATGATTTTATATCAAACAGACCTCCCAAAATTGGTAGAGCCACCAAAAATTACAAATAATATATGTGGTGACCTAACTGTGACATGGAATGGATGGGTTAAAGACACAGACATTGGTGAAGGTCCAATAGCTCGATATCTGTACGTATATAGTTTTCTTTGCATCACAATCTGTCACAAAAAAAGATCTGCAGTGAGACTCAAGAGCAGAGTTCATGAAATTTGTCATTCCTGTCAGACATGACCGTCAAATTTGGGCAGATTTTGCTAAGGTCTGACACAAGATTGATATTTTGCAATTGAAAATTAATGAGGACTGACATTTTTATCACTAGGACCACCAAATCTATATGTAATTTCGCATCTCTATAGTGTGATGAAATTAGTCTGGATTTAAATATATTCGAGAATGAACGAAATCGATGACAACAAAAAAGTTGCTAACAAATTCAATATATTACTTGGATATAACCAAATTTTTTTGTGATTACCCCAAAAAATCATTCAATTGTTATCCTACAGGCAGAATATGTTCCGTAAATCTATACATTTATTGTATATAGAAAAACTTAGATAGATATAAATGCAACTGTGCTGCTCAATATTATTTTCTTTTTATCAATAACCCAATTTGTTTTTCAACTGCAGTAATTACAATAATTATTTATTTACTCGCATAAACATTAGTTGAACCCTTCCACATTTTATGAAAGTGCCTGTATCAAGACCGTTAAGTGAGCGGTTATGTAAATGTGTGTTAGGGGTAAAGTGCCTGTATCAAGACAGTTAAGTGAGTGGTTATGTAAATGTGTGTTAGGGGTAAAGTGCCTGTATCAAGACAGTTA
>MJUT01005968.1:157064-175263 GCA_002080005.1 Gigantidas platifrons
AATATTCAGCGGACATCGAATTACTATTTTTCAGTCATTGAAACGGATACAGCCACTTCCGGTTTGCGCTGGATTTTTCATATGCATTCGGAATTCTCTAGACCGGCCATGGTGTAACAATGCCATCATGATCATCTCCTCTCAAATGTAAAGTAAGCCTTTAAAATACAGATAATTGTTCCAATGCAGAATATAAAAATATGTTCAACTCCAAATTACTGACATTTGATTTTTAAAGCACCTTTTTTTTTAGTTTCTAAATCAATTTAGACTGGACCGGAAGTGGTTGAAAAATAGAAAATGCGACGTTCGCTGAATATTCTTGTCCAATTCGTCTGAGGGGGGCCCGGTAGGTATATTTAAATGTGGCAATCGAAAAGAGAAATATCTAGGGACTGTAACGATATAATTGGGTCAGCGAAAGGATCACAAATAAGCGAAAAATATTGAGACGAAGTGGGGAAGGGGAAAAGGGTAGATGTTTACCTTGAAGTAAGGAAGAGGGTGGGGGTGGGGGTGGGGGCGGGGTCTACAACTTAAGATCATCATCGAATTACTGATTTCTAATTTCCAATCGAAAAATCGTAGAAACATGCAAAATCAATATCATTAAAACGTAACCGCAACATTTTCTGGCTTTGTACAGACATCTTCATAACGAGTGGCGGGGGAAAACTAGTTTTATGGGCCCAAATATCCCTTCTTAGCGAAATAATGAGGTAGACTGCAAAAGTAATTTCAATCTTATCATTTATGGTTTATATCAGGCTTTGAAGGACGTACAGAGAGTAAAGCTAACACACAGTTATATCCACCTAGGAGTTAGCATGGAGCTTAACATACCATATTTCTCAAGTCTCAAACGATTCTTCTGAATTCCTGTTATTTCGTCGTATCACAGCAAAAATAACATAAATGACCAGAACCCCCTTTCATGTTGATGAATAGAATGGAACATGTCATGCACAATATAAATATTGAAGAAACGCATGGGTAAATATTTCCATCAGCTAAATATGACGCAGTAACAGGTGAGTATATTTATTTATGGGTCGTTTCAATTCAAACTAATTTGTTTGTGTAATTCTTGGAAGTATGTTATAAAAGATGGGAACTATTAAAAATATCTTTTAGGTGTTTACAGCGTAAGTATCAAGTTATAAGGAAGTTAGATAAAATTCTTAGTAATATAAATTCTACGTTGTACGTACTTGCGACACTTTTTTCCAGGTATACAAGAGGAAAAGAGAATCTTGAGGTGAGAATATTTTTGTATTTAGATTATAATTATTATGTTTATTTTACATCTACATATGTTACATTTTGGAACATCTGATGGATGTGTTGTCTGAGATCTCAGACGGTGTTGTCATTTTACAGATACACAAACAATTTTGGAAGAATCTGGTTTAATCTAGTGTCATCCTTACTTAAATATTCGTAATTTTGCAATATTTTATTTGATTTATGCATTTGAAATGCTACCGCATCGGTGCTGTATAAAGAAACCAGAGTACAAATGCTTCAAATATATGCAAATTATATAGTAGAGATGATCAAATGAGGCATACATGGGCATTAGATAAAATTAGTAGCACATTTTCTTCGTGAAAACATAATTCAAAGTGGTTGATTTGATTTTTGATTGATTTGTGGTGTTCAACGCCACTTTCAGCAATATTTCAGCTATATCATGGAGATCAGTTTTAGTGGTGGAAGAAGCCTGAGTACCCGGAGAGAACCACCGACCACGGGCAAGTAACTGGTAAATTTTATCACTTGCGGCTGCGACTCGAGTGCACTTTTTTGTAATTTACAACACCGGGCGCGAACCTACGCCGTATTGGTGATAGGCTTGTATGAGTTGTTAAGTAATCCAACTATCTAGCTCATTGAGCCACCCGGGCCCTAAATTCAAAGTGGAATTTTAATAGAAAATATATGATTTAGGTCGTATACGCTAAATCAAGGTTAAATTTTGACAAATTCCACATCATTTTAACATAAATTACAATTTACTTATATTATTTATCCACGTTGATATAATTTATTTCACAAAAATAAATGTGTGTTGACATCAACGGGAGATAATTTTTCGAAACATTGCATAATCCAACTTCCGATTTGAGAATCTTCGATTGTTTACACTACAGATTGAGAACTACCTTTATTGGTAAATAGTCTTAAAGGGTCAATATATTACTTCATTAACAATACATGATATAAATATACAGGTATAACATAGCAAAAAGAAAAATATTTAATGGCGGACAAAAAATTACGAATACACAGAAAACTGAAGATTGAGCAACACAAATACCACTAAAAATCCAGACCGACATGAACTCGGATGCTCCGTAAGAGTCTGCAGTTCGAACTTCACAAATACCACTTCATGGATGAAGAAGCTGGGGTCAATCGTCCTTTGAAAAGTTGAGTGTGGCAAAGATATAAAAAAAATATTGAAAATTGTTGGAAAACAAATTATTGTTCTTGTTACATTTTAGTGTATTTTTCATAAAAAACGTATGAGGGTATCCGAATTTAATATCCCTTTTTTTCCCATTGAAAATATATATTGGTATGTTGTTTTTTAATAGTTCATAAAGCGAAAAGGTGAAGAAAAAATTGTGTAACCTTTTTCATAAAATGACAATTTTCCAACAAAATTTATCAATATGAACCTATATCTTCGTTTTAGAAAGGCAATTAACTTCAAATCTTTTTCTTTTCTTGAATTATTCAGATGTTGTACAAAGAATTAAAGTGGAATAATTTAAATAAATATGATGCTTAGGAAAACGTGCTAGTTGCTAGAGCTAGCACTATAAAAATCCAACTAAGCGTGTTGATTTAATACAACGCGGACCTCGTCATCATTGAAAACTAACATGTCCTCGCCATGATATAGCTGAAATATTGCTGAGTTGGCATTAAACAGCAATCACTCACTCACCTGTGCTAACTATTTAATTTAACTGTCCTAAGATGTAATTTTCTATTATTTCACACAGGTACTCCGGGACAGGATAGCCACTTCCCATTTTCTATGCCAAAAAGTTGGTTAAACAATCCATCTTTGATTTGCTCCTCTGTTCCTAGGATGTATTGAATTTCAAACGAATAGCATCAGTTACTTATTTTTTTCTAGTTCCTACAATTTCCATATGGGTGTTATCTATTTCTCTATCTAGTTGTTGCTAATTATAAAATTCGCCAATAATCTCGTAATTGTTTTTATTCTAAGGTTTCCTCAGTATGAATATGTTTTATAATATATATATATATTTCCATGTTATATTTGGTAGTTGCATAAGTAAGTGTTAAATTATAGGTTTTGTTTTTGTTTGCTTTGCAATAAATGATGTTTATGACACTGGACAGATACTGAATGTACAAGATTTATTATACAATACATAGTAACAATTATATGAAAAAATAACAATCTTGGCAACGCCTCGATGAGTTATTTTCCATATAGCCATTACGAAACATTGACGAATCATACATTCATTGATAATTTTCATGAAACAAAGCATAACAATGATTGCTGATAAAATGAATTTGTTTTTGTCTTTGTAGATTGAAGAAGAAAAATGCAGTTTCTTATAACTGCAACATTTGCTGTGATTTCCCTTGTCGGTATGGCTTCACCGTGTCCTTTGAAGTGTTATTGTGAAGGAAATGTTACTTATTGCTACAAAAGGGGATTCTATGAAATTCCGAAAAATATCCCGAAAAACACTTATAGATTGTAAGTATATTTCTGATTATATTAAGGATATATCGTATCTGCTCTATATGTTATTTAGAATATCTAATTGATCTTCACTTAGTCTGTGATATATTAACCTCCGTTAGTTCACTAATGTATATACCGTTGGGAGAATTTAACCCATTTTGCCAACACAATATATGACATGTGTATAACGGTACCTGAAGTTTTTTTTTCTAGAATACTCCAATAATCAATTAAGGTGGTACCTTACACTTCAGGTAAAATATCATCTGCTCGTTTAATTTTCTTATTTTATTTGGCAGTGTGTTTGAATATATCCACTGTAATAAATATCAAAATTTTAACAAATCCCAACCAACAGACTCAGAGCTATAAATTCACTAGCCACATAGCAGCTTTTGTCTCTGTGGTTTTGATCACCGAGATGCTTGAATTCTGCATACAAACATCATATGATCAAAACGTTCAACTGATTTTAAAAAGTTATCTCCCTGTAGTGTTAGGTACAACCTTAAGTTTCTATACTTAAATATAATAACAAAATTAACTTAATAATAATATACAATTGCAAAATATCTAATTGATAAAGATTACAACTGGAATGATCTGAATGTTTAGTTTAACCCCTTGGCATGTCTTGTTCCTTTCCGGTATAATAGTTCGATCCTTTCCTATGAAAATTAATTCATGTTGAATTAAAATATCCTTTAGTTTCAATCCACAAAGTTTCCAAATATTGTGTGTTGAAATAGTTTATAGCTCAATGTTCAAGTCACGTGACTTCACTGAAATAAATATATCCAAATCCAATGCAATGCATTCCAGCTGCTATGTAAATTCTAAATTTCAGACATACCGCTCTCAAATTTCCCGAACCTTATATAGTTATTTACAAAGCCTGTAACTTTCTATAAATCTGTACATCAATTTACCAATAGAAATGCCAGGTCAAATATTAAAACTTGTAAACAACTGTTTCTATATTTAGTAAATTATTTCCATTGAGGATGTAATTATTATTTTTAACTTTGTCAACAACGAATATTCTACATAAACAAAATAATACATCAAATTTATTACATATACATAGCAACGAATACATTGGTTGTCATAGTTTCTAACCAAACTACAGTCATTTTTGATCAGTATAAATTATAGATCAGAAAGACAATCACCAGCATATTTTTGGCAATATTTTGATACAATGTTAAAAAACGCCTTAGATGAAAATAATAATATAATTTGTCTCGGTGATCTGAATAAAAATTTTATGTCGGATCTACCTCATAATATTAAAGACATTATTTTCATCAATGGCTTTGTTAACATTATTAATAAACCAACTCATTTTGATACACGTACAGGTAACACGTCCTTACTTGATCCGATATTGATTACCGATTCTATTTCTGCAATTGACGCAGATACTATACCTATTGAGAGAGAGATCAGTGATCACGATGGGACATACGTCACAATTGATATTGGTTATTGTATTAAAAGAACATTCATTCGTACTATCTGGGATTACAAAAAGGGGGACTATGAAATAATGAAACTACTGATAAACGAAACCAACTGGGAAGCCTTAATGAATGATCCAAGCGATATAAATATTGCATGCACACATTTTACTGATACATTTTTAGAAATTGCATCACGTTGCATTCCTACACGAGATATAGTAAGATGCAACGACAAAATTTGGTTCGATTCCAACTTGCGACGTGAAACGCGAAAACGAGATATATTTCGGAAAGTATTTCTTCGTTTAAAAACGCATTCAGCGGAACTACATTTCAAACAGCAGAGAAATAAAGTAAACAACTTGAAAAAACAGGCGAAAAAACATGTTTACGATAATATTAATGAACATTTAGACGAGTTGAAGGTTGTAAACAGTAAAATGTACTGGAAAACCATTAATATGCTTCTTAAAAATGAGCAACCCTTTAACGATATTCCTCCGCTACAAGATCCGAACAATGATTTCAATTTATCATATGAAGCGACCGACAAATCTGAAATCTTGAACAAATATTTTTGTTCGATTTCTAGCTTAAACGACGAAAATAAAGATATACCAGAATTTGATAATAGATGTTTGACCTCTCTGTCACAGATTGTTGTAAGTGAACAAGAAGTACATGATATTATATCTATACTTGATGTTAATAAAGCTGTAGGGCCTGATATTATAAGTAACACAATTCTGGCAGCGGTGAAAAAAGAAATATCTAAGCCTCTGTCACTACTTTTTAATAAATCTTTTCAAGAAAATGTGTTCCCTGACAAATGGAAAATTGCCCATGTTATTCCCTTATTTAAGAAAGGTGACAAGTCTCTTCCGTCAAATTATCGACCTGTTTCTGTATTATCATGCGTTAGTAAAGTTTTAGAAAAGGTTGTTTTCAAACATATTTTTAATCATTTATTCGAAAACAAACTTCTTTACAAATTTCAGTCTGGCTTTATCCCTGGTTTTTCTACAACTCATCAATTGGTTGAAATATATAATAAAGTATTATTAGCATGGAATAACAAGCAAATTACTAGTATAACTTTTGCTGATATCAGTAAAGCTTTTGACACTGTGTGGATAAAAGCACTTCTATATAAAAATAGAAAAATATGGTATTACAGGAAATTTACAAAGCTGTTTGAATGGCTATTTATCATGTAGATCACAGAAAGTTGTGCTTAGAGATTCTATGTCAAATGTTGGCACATTGAAAGCTGGTGTACCTCAGGGGTCTGTTTAAGGCCCATTATTATTTTTGATCTATATAAATGACATAACAGAGGGCATGGTTGGTTTTGGTAGGCTATTCGCAGATGATACATCTATTGGTCATATTGCAGATGACGAAAATTACTTAAAAGTTTTGATAAATACAGATCTGAATTACTTAAAAAAATGGTCAGAAAACTGGCTAGTTAAATTTAATCCCAACAAAACAGAAATAATGATATTTAATGCTAGAACTTTGAACAGTAATTTATCTTTTCAATTCGGAGGTACCACATTAGAACCTGTAGACTCACACAAACATTTGGGAGTCACTTTTAGTAACGACTGTAAGTGGACTAAACATATTGATATACTTGTTGAACGATCTTCAAAACAGTTAAATGTCTTACGAAAATTGAAATTCAGATTAAAAAGGGAATATTTAGAAAAAAATTACTTAACATTTATTCGGCCTATCCTTGAATATAGTGCTGAGGTATGGGATAATTGTGGACAGAATAATTCTGATCGTTTAGAAAAAATACAGATAGAAGCAGCACGTATTGTTACCGGTTTACCTGTGTATGCTAGCATAGAATCTATCTATAAGGAAACTGGGTGGTAGAAATTAAAAGTAAGACGGGAATTTAAAAAGTTACTTTGTTTTATAAAATAGTAAATAACCAGGCACCAGAGTACTTATCTGATTTGTTGCCTCCTACTATATCAGAAATTAATAATTATAATTTACGTCAACGGCAAAACATTATGGTGCCCCTAAATCGTATTTCCGTTTATCAACATTCATATTTTCCATCATGTATCAAATTATGGAATTCCTTGGACGTGTCAATAAGACAACTTCCTACATTTTCCTCATTCAAAACAAAGATACGCCAATTGTATTTAAAGAATAAAAAACCACCGAGTTACTTTTGTTATGGTGACAGATTATTGAGTGTTTTACACGCTAGATTACGTAATAAATGTAGCACTTTGAATTCTGATTTATGTCATGCAAATTTAATACAAAGCGAAAATTGTTTATGTGGTTATATTAATGAAAATGCCGAACATTTTTTACTGTATTGCAGTCTCTTTAATGAAGAGAGAATTCAGATGTATAATGAAATTAACTGGTTAAATTTGTCTGATTTACCCATTTCCACCGAATTATTATTATTCCGGAATGAAGCGATTAGCTTAGATAACAACTGTGCCATATTCATGTGTGTGCAAAAATATATTAAAGATTGTAAGAGATTCTTGTACCGATAACAGAAGCATTTAATTTTCTTTATTTAGTTAATACTTTGTTGTATATTGATAAGTACAATACCCGAATGCCATACTTATTTTTCTGTGTATTTTTTACGACTCAATGGTTTTGATGTATTAAAGGTTTAATTATCGAAAAGTGAAAAAAGTATACTTACAGAAAATGAAAATCCAATAAATCCTAGTAACATAATCAAAATTTAAATCACTCATTGTTGTGCATACAGGTGAGTTTTACCTTAACACTTAGAGTGGTGTGTTCGATTACATATTAAAATGTGTTAAGGTCTTTTTGACACGAATTATAAAACCAATGCCATTGAGTCGTACTGTTTTATTTATGTTTTCTTGTCTTCAAGCTGAATTAAATTGTATATTATAAGTCATTCATGTTCAATGTATGTTGTATATATGTATGTTTATTGGAGAAGACAATTCTAAGTTGAAAAACTTGTGTCTAATCCGTTTGGTTTTTTTTATGAACAATAAAATAAGTTTAAATTAAATAATTTCTAGCCATTAAAAGAACAAAAATGTAGTAAATTATTTGAGAATTTTCATCCTACAGTTTGATGTCAATACAGAGACGACAGTTTGATGCCAATACAGAGACGGCTCGTCTCTGTATTGACATCAAAGTGTAGAATGAAAATTGTAAAATAATTTACAACATTTTTGTTCTTTTAACGTTATATATATATGCTATATACAGTCTGCAAAAATTTCTTGAACCAACCGCTTCTACCTTCCTAGCCAGTTAACTATAAGCATTCACTGCCCTGCTAGTAATTGTACAGTCCATGTTTATGCTTATCACTCATATTATGATAGTATGTGGTCATACTCTTATTATTAAAAGAAATTCTATAGATTTTAATATTTTAAACTTCATATTCCGTGATTCTACAAAGGCAGTTTGCTGGAGTTAACTTACTGCTGACACAACTTGCCTACTACCCAAACACCCAACATGACTCAATTGTCGATAGTTTTATAGATATTTCTTAAAATAACATTTTCAACTTTGTGTCATTTGCATCATGATCACTATGCTCTCCTTCTGGAAATAAATAAAGAGTATTTATAATATACTAATACTGTGCAATATAATATGATTTTTCGAGGAAATCAAACAATGCAATATGTACGGTATCTTTTATACTAAAAAAATGGTTAGCTCACTTGGCCATTGTCGTCTGTCGTCTTAGCTTTTTACAGATGAATATTCTCCTCTGAATCCCCTTTGCCAAATGAATCGAAAATTTGTAAGAAGCATCTACGGAAAGCCTGCTATAAAGAGTGCACATTTCCCCCGATACATTAAAAACATGGCTGGCATAGGCAATTTACACTGGTTTGTCGATTTTTTAAAATCTTTCCCTCTGAAACCACTTCGCCACGTGAACCAAAACTCAGTAGGAAACATCTATGGAAGACGAGTTCAAAGGTACCAAAGGGGCAATCAGAATCGCATATCGAAAAAGAACAGGGAACACAGTGGCAAAGCGAAAAAGTACAAAAGGACAAACAACGATCTACAAAGCATACACATAAAACTAAACAGTAACACGAACCCCACTAAAAACTGGGATGAACTCAGGTACTCCGGAAGGGTAAGCAGTTCATGCTCCACTAGTGGCACCCGTCGTGTTAATCTAGTTACAAACCCGGTGATAAGACATACATGAGTAAAGGACCGGGAAATGTTTACGACAAGTGGAACATATTCGTGGTCATTTGTGACACAGATATTCATTACTAACGGAATGTCTTGGAATGTCCTTTATAACGATTGCTCATTTCGTCCCCATCCGTTATTGAAATGGCCACCATAGACAATTCTTGTATCTGCTCTTTCGATTTCTAAATATATTCTCCTCTGAAACCACTTGACCAAATAAAGCAAACTTTTACAGGAAACATCTATGGAAGGCCTGCTATAAATAGTGCTCATTTTATCCTGATCCGTTAACAACAAGGCTACATATGGCAATTCTTGCTTCTGCTTTGTAGATTTCTAAATATCTTCTAAATGTGGACATTTTTCATGAAATTGACAAAAAAGGGTATATGTCAGGGTGTCTTTCTAAACACCTAACTTTTTTTTAATGATATGTAGCATGGCTATAAGTAAAGTGATATATCTTTTTTTTTTAAATTCATTGACACAATTTTTTTCTATTCCACTTTAAAATCAAATATTGTTGGATTGCACCAAAGCCAGCTACAGGCTATATTGCCAAAAAGGGGTAGCCATTTTGAAAAAAAAAGGAAAAAAATAAAAAAAATCATGTCTTAGATATTCCAAAATATTCATTTATCATATTATACTCAGATAATTTAAAAAAATATATGCAATGTTTTTTGGGTACCTTAATGACACGGAGGAGTGAAAAAATGACATGTTTTTGGCTTCAAGAGGGGATAACTCTTTCAGGGAATATTTTTAAAGTAAGCCTGGAAAGCTATTCTCAAATTTTGATATTTTGTTAGGTACATCCCAAAGAACAATATATATGAAATTCAAAAAAAAATCATCGACTGGTTTTGTTTTGCCTATAGTGTCTTTCTCTACCTTAAATAAAAATAATATGCTTATATAATTAGTTCCGCTTCTCCATAGCATAATTAAAATGGTGGAACAATTAAATATTGTCAAATATTTTATTCCATGTATTGTTAAGGCAGACTAGAAAAATAATAGATTTATCAGAACATATACTAATGACACGTGTTAAACATTTACAGATATTTACATCAGAATAAAATATCAGAGATTGAAGAAAATGTTTTCACAAATTTTACAGACTTGAAATACCTGTGAGTATGACTTAGTATAATCTGTACAATATTATCCTATTATATCAATGCATGTTTTAAGTAATGTATTAGAGGAAAGCGATATGATATACTATAGCTGAAATTTACTGCTAAATGTACGGGTGGTTCAAAAGTACTTTTCTAAATCTTTAGTTGTAATTTGTTGGGAATATTTGCTTTAAAAGTGCAATCAATTAAGAAAAAGACAAAATATGACCTGGTAGTTTTATGTTTCTGAATCCTGTATTCGTTGGCCCTCTATGTTTGGTCAAACAACAATAACCAACGTATGAATACTTATCTTTTTTTCTCTGCTTGTATTTTACCGAACTGCTTCTGTGTACTTAAGTAGCACAGCATGCAACACAATACATGACTTGTCCTGACATCCATGATAATAATTATCAGTACATTTAGCTTTAATTTAGGATCAATTTATGATGCTGGAGGACAGTTATTTTGAACACTGCTATGTAGTTTATATTTTACAGTCATATTTATCACGATCAAATCAGACACGATGAAAAAGGTGTAACATATTCATTTTATTTTATTTAACATACTAAAGTTACAATACAACTAAAACATTATCAAAGTTTTAGGTTTAGCTTGAGTTTGATTTTATATTTTACAGTTATTTGTTTGACAACCAAATCACATCAATCAAATCAAACACATTTAAAGATTTACCGAGCCTTTCTAGCATGTAAGTATTCTTCTTAGTTTATTCAATGGGTAGCTTATAACACATGTGCACTTTATATATTGAAGGGAAAAAGAAAAGCAGGGTCAACATTTTAGGTGATTTAATATTATTTATTCGAATGTTATTTTCAATATTAATATATAAGGATAAAAACACAAATTTAATCAATAAGTTTTTAAAATTTCATTAGATTTTGATCGATAATTCATGAGTAATTGAAACCAAGCAGTACACCCCAATATGTTAAAGTGAAATCGATTAACTCGTCAATATCTCGTATGTCCCTTTCGCGCATCTGTTACAGCCCTGATTCTCCTGTGCATGGAGTTCAAAAGAGCATTTATCCTTCTCATGGGGATATTATCCCACTCTTCAACAAAGCAGCCCTTAATTGGTAGATAGTAGCGGGGGCATTCCGACGCCTCTTTTCTCTCCTGTCCAGTTCTTTCCACAGATGTTCGATTGGGGACAAATCTGGACTGTAGGGAGGCCAATCGAGTGGGATAATGTTATAATTGGCGAGAAAATCTTGATAAACTCTGGCTACATGGGGCCGGGCGTTATCCTGCTGAAAAATTAGGTGGAGCTGTTGCACAAATGGAACTGCAACCGGCCGGAGGATTTCATCCCTATATCTTACGCCTGTTAAATTGCGGCTATCACAATCAACGGCGATTTTAACTCGTGAGATATCCCTCCCCAGACCATAAGCGAGCCACCCATAAACCTATCCCTCTCAAGAACGCAAGCGTCGGCGAAGCGTTCCCCACGACGTCGGTATACACGACGTCGACCGTGCGGACGAACAAGAGCGAACCGCGACTCATCTGTGAAAAAGACCGGTCTCCATTGCCTCATTGGAAATTGTCTGGGACCATGTGCCGCCAACCAAGCAATACGACGCGCGCGACGTGCACAAGTGAGAGGAAAACCAATGTAAGGTCGAGCTCGCAGACCAAACTCGCAGTGGCAGTTACGTGGCGATTACACAGGGTTGCAAGATGAATAGCCCTGTCTTGACGTGGCGTCGTTACGCGCGGATGTCCCCGTCGCGCAAGGTCGGCAACCCTTCCAGTATCTCTCAGACGACAGACAAGACGCTCTATGATTGAAACATTCACACCAAATTGCAAAGCAACTTGGTGTTGCCTTTGACCTTGCATTAGCAATGCAATAGCCTGACCCCTCTGAACTTCCGTCAGCCGTAGTATGATTAAAAGGGATTCAAATTAACTTTAAATAGTGGAAAGCGATGTGCATACCTCAAGAGTATAAAGTGATATGACACGATGTGTTGACGAACTTGCTGTCATTAGTCTGCACGTGTTATTTGCTTTTCATCACTTTATCTATTGCACATGATGCCGGTACCTTTCACGGTTGAGTAACTTTAGACACCAATTTTAGTGCACACTGACCAAGCCACTCGTCTGCTCAGTTTTCGTAATTTTACGCCACACAGTTAAAAAATAGGAGGATATTATGTTACCCTGCATTTCTTTTTCCCTTCAGTGTATTATATTAAAACAGAGAAAAAAGTGCTCAGTACGTGTAGGTCATCATACCGCAAATACCAACAAACATACATCCTCCCTTCATATTAACTGAACTCACTGAACACAAAGCGATTCCGGCATATGATGTTGGAAATACGTCCTTGCTTGGGACAGTCACAAACATATGGAGCGATGTAACATGGGAGTAGGGTCCCAACTATCCCCTCTTGATTACTGGATCTCCAACTGCAATACATATATAAACAAGCGATATAAAACCTGCAAAGATTCGGTTCCACACGAATAGACGACATACTATAGCAAAAGTGAATGACAGCATAAACATAAACAAGTTCAAGCTTATATTCAAAATGGTTATTATTTCTTGGCTTACTCTAAATCCGTTGTATTAGATGTAAGTGAGAATGCTAAGACCAATGTTCTCTCACAGATATCAATATGTTAATGTATTGCGCAATTTGAATTAGGAACTGTATGGGTATATAAATACAGATTTTTATGTTTGTCGTAAACACACGTGTTCAAGATACCTTGAAAAAGGGATATGTCTAAATTCAAATATTGACAGGAGTCGTTTGTAATGTTAGTCTTATACAATGTAAGTTCATTAGGATAAATTTGTTTAACACACGTAAGAAAAATTTACAGTTGAAAGTTTGCTTAAGTTGAAGTTTAACCATAAACTGAGATTCTTAGTAGCATAAAAACAATCTGTAATGAGAGGAGCATATATCATTCCCTGTGGTATTCCAACAGTTTGACAAAACACTTTATTCCTAAAACATTTGATTGCATAAATCATATCCTCACTGGTCCAATTATAGTATAGTTATCATCAGTGTCATCACTAAATTAATTAGTACTCTAACAGCATTTTCAAAACTCAAAAAATGGATTAATCCACTGTGACCTTAATATATTTTATTTAAGGTTCTTGTTCGGAGATATTTTTTGGTAGAACATTTGTTCGAGGCTGATGTAAAGCAAAATTTGAAAGGTTGTTTATCCAGTACATAGTAGGAATATTTCTTTGAGAGGATGTGGCGTTTAGAGGTTGAGTTGATAAATATCTATATCAAAACTGGATATGATTTGATAAACGTTTTGAGTTGATAATCTTCTCTTTTAAACTATGAGCATAATATTTATGTCAAACGCTGTTAGCTGCTTTTTCAGCTGGAACAAAAACAAAAAATTATTCCTAATTATTTTTTATGTTTCATCCTAAAAACTGGCAGATTGTTTGTTTGATTAGGTATGAAAATATTCTTAAAATGTGTAAATCACAGATCCATAGAGTCCATACATTTAGTCATAAAAACGTTCAAGGCTTTCTTTATCCGTCGTGAAGCCCTGTTTTTGTTAAATAACCGCCCAATGTATCATGAAGCCCAGTATTGTTAAATAACCGCCCAATGTATCAGGAAGCCCAGTATTGTTAAATAGCCACCCAATGTATCATGAAGCCCAGTATTGTTAAATAGCCGCCCATCGTATCAGGACGCCCTATATTTTGAAATAACCGGCCAATTTATCATGAAGCTCAGTATTGCTCAATAGCCGCCCAATGTATCATGAAGCCCAGTATTGTTAATTAACTACTTATTCCGTCATGAAGTGCTGTTTTTGTTCAATAGCCACTCAAGTCCGTCATGAAGCCCCGTATTTGTTCAATAGACACTCAAGTCCGTCGGGAAGCCATGTGTTTGTTCAATAGATACTCAAATCCATCGTGAAGCTCCGTGTGTGTTCAATAGACACTCAAGTCCGTCGTGAAACCCTGTGTTTGTTCAATGGAAACTCAAGTCCCTCGTGAAGCCTCGTGTGTGTTCAATAGACACTCAAGTTCACCGTGAATCCCTGTGTTTGTTCAATAGACACTTAATCCGTCGTGAAGCCCAGTGTTTGTTCAATAGACACTCAAGTCCGTCGGGAAGCCATGTGTTTGTTCAATAGACACTCAAATCCATCGTGAAGCCCCGTGAATGTTCAATAGACACTCAAGTCCGTCGGAAAGCCATATGTTTGTTCAATAGACACTCAAATCCGTCGTTAAGCCCAATGTTTGTTCAATAGACACTCAAGTTCACCGTGAAGCCCTGTGTTTTCTCAATATACACTTAATCCGTCGTGAAGCTCATTGTTTGGTAAGTGACCACTTACTCCTCCGTGAAGTCGCGTGTTTTTTATATACAGTGTACCTTCTTAATCAGTCGTGAAGCCCAATGTTTATTAAATAGCCACTCAATCTGTCGCAGAGCCCAGTGTTTATCAGATAGCCACCTACAAATGGTGCAATATTTTGTTATATGCACTGCTGAAGGGAGAAAAGAATTGCATTACATTAATGAACTATAACCTGAATGTCATTTGTTGAATATTTACAGATGGTTACTAACAAATTACATATCAGTTATAGAGGCCAACGCATTCAGCAATCTACCACGTTTAGACAATCTGTAAGTATTATTTGACTATGATTTGTACAAATATCACTCTCTTTGTGACAATACATGTTATAATCTATGCATAAGAATGGTGAAGATAATAGTGATCTTCTAATATTAGAACGACATAGCTTACCAATGTTTTTTTTTTCAAATTAAATACAGAAACTCAAGAAAGGAAACAAACATGTGATATATAGTTCTTGGAATATCGTGTATTCTCATCTAGATGCAATACATGTATAACCACAATAGCCACTTTTTCTCTAGCTTTTGAAAATGTCCTTCCTAATATTATTCAGCAATATTATCTTTCTAATGGACAACTAACAGTGATCGCGAACTGAGTGTAAACAATTTCCGATCTAATGCAATAAAATGTTGACTTGCATCAACAAATCGTCATAAATCACATGCCCTAGTCTAATGACGACAAAAACAGAAATGACCGTAAGTTTTGTAGAATCGTATATACACTGTTGTCAAAGAGCACCGGTGAAAATGTTTCGTCAGGTACCAGTTCTGTCAGCTCAGCATGATTGACATACAGGTGACGGCAACAAAGAGTATTATGATTATAGTGCATTATCCGTCGATTATTATTGTTTGTTTTTACCTTTATGTTGCTGTGGTTACCTTCATTGGTTACTCAGATATGAATAAAAGGATGGACATAAACAATGACAAAACCTATGCATGAGCTTGAAATCATCAAATAATGCTATGAGAAAGTAATCTGTATGCGGAATTAATGCACACCAGCCCTTTATAATGCTTAGATAAATAATCAGTTACACGGCCGTGCTCCCATGAATAGTTTTAGACTTACTACAGTGAAAAATACAATGCTTTTTTATATACGTTCATTCCAGTTTTGTCATCTACATGTTTACAATTTGACAAAGCCGGCATTTAAAAACAAATGTTGACATAAATTTGTTACTCTATGACTAAATTCTAATTGACTTTTTATATCTAAAAATGACAATATGACAATATCAATCATAACACCTGATAATTCAATGCACTATATACAGTATGTCATCAAAACCTGCGAAAATCGTTTATGTCTTCTTTAAAAAATACAGCTTTATGTACATGCCAGAAGTTGACGAAACATTTTCAACCGGAGTTCTTTGATGAAAGTAATATGAAGAGGTTACATGGATAGGTTATTCAATACCTGGTCATAGAATAAGCCGAGATGCATTCTTTTTCATATACTAATGATCAGGTATTGTATAATCAATATATCCCATACTTTCTTTGTCGAGTGTCATGATTACCAATTATTACCAATTTAGGCAGTCTACACCAGATTAGATTGAATGAGTATCAGCTCAAAAGCATTTCCTTCATATGTGGTATATGAACAACATTCAGTAGCATAAGAAAAAGGAAGTATGTGCTAAATCTGTATAAATTCAGAGATATTCTACAAAAGCTGTCATTACATATCTATATAAGCGTATATATTAAAATCAACATTCATATTCAAGAATGCAAACTACAGAGGCACAACCAACATTGAACACACGACACGGAACGGATACAAACAAAGCAAATATAAAAAAAAAAGCACAATACAGGAAAGATGAGCACCATAGACTATACAGAAACATATCTTTTGACTTTCTGATCCACAAGTAATTATACATTTGTACTACCCATGCGACAGCATCATTATTGCTATATATTAACAATAGTGTATCATTTGATTCCACCAATTTCGCAGTAATGAAACACTACTGTAATTCTCCATTTTGCTTCAGTAAGCACAGTTATTAGCAAACTTCCTCAAGCATGCGATGTTGATATTCGGAGATAATATCAGCGTTGTGTTAATGTTTTCATTGGTGGACTAGCTCTGTAAGTCAATGTAAAATAACATGGGTCTGTAACAAGTATTATATATTTTGTTTTCAGTTTTAACGTTGCATATCTTTTACAATAAAAACAATTAAAATACAATATTCCAAAATGATTAAATGGGAAAGAAACTCGTCTGATTATTTGAAACAATAAATGTAACAAAATAGTTTAGACGTTATTATTTCTTAAATAAACCAATGCTATAGTGCCATAGACAGTTGAAAATTACTATTTGATTTTTATAAGTTTTGCTCTGTTGTGCAACCATAAAGAACATGTTGTAGAACACTCGCTAATGACACAGATTCTGAAGTAGCTAAAGATACGCAAAATTATCGAGCTACAACATTTTTCACACATACATTATTGGAAGAAAACCAAAACAATATATTAGATGGGTTGTTGTCCCCCGACGCTTCGTCGAAGGGGACTATAGAAATGGGTGTTGTCCGTCCGTCCGTCCGTTCGTCCGTCCGTCCGTCCGTGTGCTTGGCTTCCAGATGATAACTTGTGAATGAAAAGTCAGATTGAAGCTAGGTTTGGCATGTAAGTGTATCTAATAAATATCTAGGTCAAGTTCGATAGCGATCATTTTTCGACAAATCTTACCAGAGTTACATCCCTTTTTATACTTCGTCCGTGTGTCCCGAATTGGTTTCCAGATAACTTGTGAATGAAAAGTCAAATTGAAGCTAGGTGTGGCATGTAAGTGTATCTTATGAATATCTAGGTCAAGTTCGATAATGACAATTTTTCGACAATTTCTACTAGAGTTGTGCCCCTTTTTATACCTCAAAATTGCTAAATACTTGGTTTCCAGATGACAACCTGGCAACAAATTGTTAGATTGAAACTAGCTTTGGTATGTAAGTGTATCTGATGAATATCTAGGTCAAGTTCGATAGCGATTATTTTTCGACAATTCTTACCAAAGTTACATCCCTTTTTATACTTCGTTCGTGTGTCCCGAATTGGTTTCCAGATGATAACTTGTGAATGAAAGGTCAAATTGAAGCTAGGTGTGGCATGTAGGTGTATCTTATAAATATCTAGGTCAAGCTCGATAATGAAAATTTTTCGACAATTTTT
>MJUT01005988.1:14231-24272 GCA_002080005.1 Gigantidas platifrons
TGAGAGAAGAACACATTAAGAAGATTAATGCATTAATTATTGTCATTATATTGGTCCTTCTATTTGTGCAACATTCTAGGGAGAATATGTAGACTCAAGTCAGTATAACATAATTGTGTTTTGTTTTCTTGTTAGAACACAGTTTTATATTAAAAGAAACACCGATTATTTTTACTGTCAATGGCTCTTTCACTAATTTCATCCACTAAGAAAAACTGCCTATCGGCTAGATTACACCTACTCTTCATCAAACAATGTTCTGACTGAACGATATTACAGTATAAGTACAACGCTGGTTTTCGAAAGTTTAATAATCGAAAGATTCGATGTACTCCTAAATGTTTATTTTTTTCCCGCTGTGAATTTATAAGAGGGGGGAGAGGTATTAATTCAAGTTTTATTAAACGAACGTTTGGTGTCAGCTGAGGCATGAATATACTGTATTAAAAGCTTGAAGATAGTAAAAGGATACTCTGTCGTAATTCGAAGGACAGTCAATGCAGTGGCCAAAAAGAAAACGAAAACAAGAAAAATAATGGTCTACAACTATTTAGTGAAAGGACATTATCTATATAGCGAAACCAATAGAAACTCCATTTTACGTTCCAGCCACGGGGAACGTTTTTCAACACATCCTAGAAATTGGCACTCCAGCTCTCGTATTGCGGGAAGAGATGAATCGACATATATTGAAAGTATATATGTAACGCCCATTGTCAATAAGCATAGGGTTGAATTTTTTTTAAATTTTAATTTAAAATTATATTGCATTTTGTTTTTTCTTTTTCTGATGAACTCACAAACACAATTGTTTTCCATGCAAACTTCCTCATCGTATGACTCTCCAACACAAGACCTCCCAATATCATTTGGGGTTGGATTTGTACAGCTTCTTGTATACAATTGTATACCTCCACCACAACCAGCAGTACAAGTGGAATTCCTAGTCCAATTTGACCAACCCCCATTTCCTACAATTCAATAAGCTTTATTTAGAGTCGTAAAGAAGCAAATAATTATAGCGCAAGCTCTAGTGAATTTTAGATCTGATATAAGAATGAACATACATAAACAATTAACAAAGCATGTGCAGAATAAAATAAAAAGCACTGTCACAATTAAAATAAATTGCATCTATGTAATATAAAATATGAAAAAAGTACAATATAGAAAATAAATTACAATTGATGCGATATGAGTATTTGTTTTGGATTATGCATGTATAGTTGAACTTGATGAGCATACTGCAATCTGATTGGCTGATCCACCTGGAGCAACATTTGTTATGCTTGATAAACTGGGTTGGTATCATGACGTTGCCAACATATTCATTCGCCAACGACTATTTCAATTAGTCACATGAAATAATCGTAATTAAAATCGAAGAACCATTATTTTTGTTCTGTAAAAATAGAATTATAAGAAATATGTTCAATGCTTAAATGTACAACCTGTTTTGGAACAGTTTACGCTTTTCATATACCGCCAAGTTGGAGGTTTATTGATCGTAGCATGACCCAAACCAAGTTATGTCATATATCCTAATCAAAAAATGAACATATTCCTTATGGCCGCGATCTTATGGTAATTATATTGATATCTACGTTTGCAATGAGTGTCTATTCACCTCTAAAGTTCTGAATTCGTTTCGCGTCCGTGACAGGATTAAACACCAATAATCCAAACTAAGTTACAATAATATCTATATTTTAAGTGATGTGAGGTGATAGTGCTTTGCTGTTCATTTTTATCCTCGGGTATCAGAAATACCTTACTAGGTTTATTTAACTCAAAATCACAAAATTGCAGGCTAAAATGTATTAATATTTATATGAAATATAACTTACGTTTACAATTATACGAAACTTGCAATGACGCCTTCCCATCAGCCCCACATGAGCTTCCAATGTTGGTATTGGTTACATTAAAACTGCATGCTCTTTGACCATCGCACAAATTTTGGATGCCATATTTATCACCATGACTACACGTGCTGTAGTTATAAAGAACAGAAGATATTTGTATGGTTTCGTTATATTCACCTGTACAAGTCAACATGGCTCTGTCCCCTTCTAAATATTGCATTGTGAATGGATCTGAAAATGAAAAAAACAAACAAACATTATTCTGAGTGATCGATTACTGTTTAACGCCAAGTGAGCAATATTTAAGCTATATCATGGCGAGAACAAGTTACATTAGATGACTTTATTATGATGTTGGCTTTGTAATAGACCAACACGCTTAGATATGTATGGTGATACCTCGGTAAAACAAGAGTCAGTGGTTAGAAATGTCGCTCAATTAGGAAACATTATCCAAGTTGCGAACCAAACAGTCTTTGCTTTTAATACTTAATGTTGTGTGTTAGCACAGAAGCAGAAACTATCAATCAATTTTATAATCTCTGTTTGACCTCATAGACCCCTGGACCCACGATATATCACACTCAAGCCAAGCACGCTGATCATTACACTACCTATACGTATAATTACGATAAGGTCCAAAGCTTTAAAAACAAATTTTCAACATGAATGACATTACGTGGGTATTTGTGCCAAAAATGTTGGTATTTTGAATTTTGTTAAACATTTGTGACAATTGTCTCCACATTTTTATATTTCAAACTTGTGTCAATACTTAATGGATTTCTTCCGTATTATCTTACAGCTATGTCCATTACACTGCAGGTATTTTGTTATGTGTTTACTAAACTTGCATCCAATAATTAGGACAAAAGCGGTAAATTGAAGAAAGACAGCAAATTCAATAGCAAAAAATCAGAAGAAAACCGCTAAGAACCGAAGGTGATCTCCGGTGCTATGGATAGGTAATCAGTTCCTGTAAGAATTGTTTGTTTGTCGGCACTTTGCTTGACAAGATCGTCGCTTGGTTGTAAGGTTCCAATAAAATACAATACATTATTGTTGAAGGCGAATATAAGAATTAAATTTCGGAGACGAATTAGATATATAATATAATCATATTTTAAGACACTTCACTTCACGGACATTGGAGATATATATATATCGTGAAGTGAAGTGTCTTAAAATATAACGTTTATGTGCATGATCAATAAGAACTGGGATAAAGGCGAGGTTCACCTATGCATGACGCTTCCTGTATTGGCTTAGTACATGCACGTAGATAAAATAAAATGGCGCGGGTAAACTTGTGGTATGGACCAAAACCATCCCTTTTAATGAAGTATTTTTATACTAACGTGAACATTGATACGCTATTCCAAGCCGAGCTGTAGATTCGCTTGATGAGCATGTTGAGTTATGATCTTTAATCAAATCTGCCAATTCAAACTCACACTTAACTTTATTATGGCATAAATTGGAAACTTCTTTTATAATATCCTCATCACTGTTATTGCAGACAGTCGAGTTGAAATCGACGGTGACAATTTTGATCGTTGCTGCATATTCGGCAGACGTACAATTCAAAGAGGCGAAGCCTCCATTAAATATCACTTTGAAGCGCGTGTCTGGAAAGAAAATGTTAATTGCTGTCGTTAGTAATACGTATACACACTTAATATAAAAACAAACTTATATGTAAATGTTCTTGATTATTATTATAAATAACATCACATGGAATGATATATGCATCGCATTGCTGACTCGGTTACACAGAAACTCTGGAGTTAATTAAACATTGACATAACGTTGAAATGACATGGTGGCGTTGCATCAACATTGTTTCAACGGTAAAATTACATCATGTCCCAGCTTAGGAAGTGGCTGCCATTGTAGTTTAATACCCGCTATACGACATATGTGATGTTTGTCATGCACATAAACTGCTGTTTTATTGAAAGTTAATTAAACTTTTATCGTATTATATGCAAGATATATCAAATGTCATGTTACCTAACTAAATATCTCACATTTCCATCCTTCAGGAAAGATACACTTAATCAATAAAAACGTAGATACATATATCCAATTTAGTGCGCGCGACGCGTATCTGGAATAACCATCATCAGGCATGCTCAAGATCAGAAGATTGGAAAGCCAAATAATTGAAACTTTTGTGAGCATTAAAACCAAAGAGCTTAAACATGGTAGAATAATCGGCTAAGGTCATTTATGTCTGAGGGAGGATAACATTAGTTTTATTAATAACCATATTATTCATAAGCTGTAAATTTCATTAATAAATATCATAATAATTAATGTCATTTGCCGAAGTATTGACCACTGTGCAGATGATACCCTTGAGGACTAATAGTCCATCAGCAGAGGTATAGACCACGTGATAGTAAAAAAAACGTAGATATCAAAATTAGTGCGGACGACGCGTTTCTAAAACAACCTCATCAGGTACGCTCAAAAAAAAAAAAATGGAAAGCCAAATAATTTAAAGTTTTGGGAGCAATAAAACCATAGGGCCTAAGCAGGATAAATTAACGTTATTTGACAATCTACATTGACGATACGAGCAATGCATTATTTACCAGCACATGTTTTCATATTTTTTGTGATTTCGTGCAATTTAATTTATCGGTTTATCGATTAATTGATTGATTTACATCACTATTTGCAGACATTGTATTCAGAGCAAGGTTAACAATGGATAAATCAAAGGAGATATACAATGGAGTTTAACATGCACCATTAAAACTGACCGCCACGAAATAGCTAAACTATTGTTGAAAGTGGCTGTATCGTGCTGGTCTGTTTCATTGGTGGAGGAAACCGGAGAACTCTAAGAAAGTCACCGACCTGTCGCAAGTCTCTGACAAACTTTATCATATAATGTTGTGCACCTCGCCCTGATCAAGATTTGAACTCACAACATCAGTGGTGGTAGGCACTGATTGCATAGGTAGTTGTAAATCTAACTACCATCCGATCACGGGCGCAAAGGCCCCTTGTTTCTTACGAATTCAAAATCATTGAAATATATCATATTATTTACATTTAGTGTATTAGTCTGACTTGTATGTTGCTTAAGCAACTACCTGTTGTAATATTTGTATTACATGCATCAATAACTATCTTTGATCTGCGAACAAAAAACGATTGAATATATTTAATATACATAGAAAAAGGAAGGTATTATATACTGTTCTTGATGAAGATAGTGGATATTCGATACTAACTTCCTTGTATACAGAATAATTTGTCACGTACAAATACTATAGACACCTATGTGGTCATGGCTGACTACTTTTTATCTATTTAGATATAAACGTCTAAAATGGTTTGTAAAACAACACAAATACACAAAACAGAGTGATAAAGAATTAAACACTTCGTTGAATGACAAAATTTTCGTCCCATCTAGGGACTTTATCAATGTCTAATGAAATAAAATTTCGAACCAATATGGTGGCTTACTTTCAAAAACAAGTTTTTGACGGGCCATGTACGGGACAAAAGAACCATAAATTGTACATATGGAATTACATACATAAATAATTGAAATCCTACATATAAATTAATAAAAGTACAATAACAATACTATAAATGAGTAGCCCTATTGTGTATTTATATTATTGTTATTGTATTGTATTTCATTTATATATATATAAACGTCTGAAATAGGAGCCAACGTATTGAACCTATGGGATGTCGGAAACAAGTGTTAACGATTCTGTGCAAACAAAGATAATATCATCGTCTGTAACCTGATTTGAGGTTACAGACGCTGATGAAACTTGTAGGTCAAGCGAAATATCCGTCTATTTCATTATAATTATAGTCTTTGTGTAGACTTATAGTTATTTTTTGTTATTTTTTTACATCTTTTTTGATGTTGTTGTGCTACATTTTTATATATCTACTAGTAAAGTATGTATGTGTGATTAAATATTATGCTTAGTAAAATAACTTGATATATTAAAAAAAAAACACAAGAACAAAAACTAAAAGGAAAAACAAGGTAGATCAATCTGTTTTTGGTATATATATATGGGTGTTTATCTTAGGTCATTAACTTTTTCGCTTTCTCCATGCATGAGCGTTTCCCTTGATTACCTTAAAGAAACCACATTGTTTTTTTCAACATATCTTTTGTCCAGAAGAGGGGGTATTTTCCTGTTCACCTCACCTGTTGTACATTTCTTCAGGTATAATGTTCAATATTAATAATTTTAGAAATGACACTCCCCCACTAAGTTGTAACGATTGGGCAATTGACAAAATATATTTATATATTAAAATCATGTTAAATAAATTGAAGGAAAAGAAGAAAAATACGAAACTTACTTTCATCTGCAGTAATCCACGAGAAGAGAGTTAAATATACAATAGAAGATGCCAACATCTTTTTCGCCATTTGTACGACGCATTCAATGTAAAACAAGGAAGACTTTGATAAAGAGCCCCTAGGTATAATGACACGGTAGTTAGTTATGGTTCAGACTCAAAAAGAATAGTTTTTTTATATTGGCATTGCAGCTAAGGAAATTATTTAATAATAGATTGCTATCAGGGAAATATGTATGTTTTCCCATATTTTCTGAAAGAACTCACAAGGCAAGCAAAGTGATGTAGTATCTTTGTCTTGCTATGGTAATAAAAATGTAGATAGCTAATGTTTTTAAAACTCTTCAATTATACATCTAATTTTCCCATTGTGAACTTTCCATTTATATGTAGCAACATTCCAGTAGCACCTGTATATGTAGTATATATCTCTCAGTTGATACGATATTTCAAAGCTTGTGGTTCCAATCATGATTTCCTTGATAGAGGATTGCTGCTAACAAGGAAGCTACTGAACCAAGGCTTCCTAAGTTGAAGTCATCACTTCGAAAGTTTTACGGTGGACACCATAGCCATGGATATGCTACATTTGTTGCAAACACTTCCCGGTCATTCATGACTTTTCACCGGTTGGTAACAAGATTAACACGACGGGTGTCACTAGTGAGGAATAAACTCCCTACCCTTCTAGTGCACCTGAAGTCACATGGGCTCATAGTGAGGTTAGTGTTATTTGATCTTCAGTTTTATGCAAATGTTTTATAGATCGTTGTAAGTCCTTCTGTTCTTTTTTCTTTTGGCTATTGTATTATCTGTCCTTTTTGTCGATTTACGGATTATGATTATCCCTTTAGTATCTTCAATCTCTTCTCACAGTTAACTACAAATCAGTCAACGCAACACTTGTTATTCTGTTAGTGTTATTGTTAATTTCGATAAACTTAGCTCGTGTGCTAGGTTGATTTACCAAAGGGCTAATCAAAAGTTGTAAATGGAAGGATAGACAATACAATGGCAAATAAAAAATAACAAAATGACAAACAAGATCTGTAAAGCAATACATACAAAACTAAGACCGAGCAACAAAAACCCATTTAAAACTGGGGTGAGCACATGTGCTCAGGAATGGTAAGCAGTTTCTGTTCGTTCTTCTAATATCACGTCATGCTACTGTTGTTACAAACCAGGCGATAAGCCATAATATAGAAAAGGCAAGATTGTAATTACAACAAACGGAAAAGGCGTGTGAAGAAACCAAAGGGGAAATACGAAAACGTAAATCGAAGAAAGACAGACAATAACATATCATCAACAAAACATGCTACAAAGCGACAAACAATAATTTACGAGACACAATAAAGAAAATTAATGATCAACAAGAATCCCACTAAACGCGAGGTAAACCAAGGGTCTCCGAGATAGTACGCAGTTTCTGCTCAGCTATTGGCACATGCCATGTTGCTCTTGTCATAAAACCGGTGATTTGTCATGAATAAGGAAAGGAACAGATTGCGATTACGAACATATAGGTGTTCATTTTGACACATATATTCAATAGCGATTAAAGTCATAGTGGCGACCGTAAAACAGTCGAAGTAATGATTTCAAATTAAGGACTAGGATGGCTTAGTTAAGTATCTTCCTTGTAGGTTAGCAGCAACCGTCTATTAATCAATCTTTTAGAATTGACCAATGACAGATATCGCAATGAATACAGTTGGCGATTAATGTCACTATTAATTTCTATATAGATGTATATATATATGCAACGAAACAAACTAACAAATGAAGCATTGTTTATTCACAGATATTGTACTGAACATCAAACCACCTATGATAACATATCTAATATATTGAGGAAAAAACGAATTCCTGAAAAAAATCCCAAATATGGGTGTATTAAACATTTCCTTTTTGTCTTTTTGTGAAAAATGTTAGACTCGTCGCCTTTTGCCTCTTTCTACGCTTTATCTATATGTCTGCGGAACTGTTCCGACAGTGTGCTATTTAAAAAAAAATAATAATTTTCTTAATTTTTTAATGTTTTCAATTTTTTTTTTGCTTTTCATCTTACTTCTTCCTGTTTATATAATAACTTAGCTGATTGACGTTTTGCGCTTTTGTGATATACATAGTTTCCCTCTTCCTCGTTCAAAACATAAGTAAAGGTAATGAACCAATTACTTTTCCTTCCTTAATTTATAACAATACATTGAATATTAGGTCAGTTATATTGCTAAGTTACTGTACACACTAAATCAGACATTTGACGTTCGAGATCCAGTTTTCTAGAGGGGGATTGGGAATCTCATTAACCGTTTTAACCCCACCACAGTATTTTGCATGTCCCAGAACAGGATCTAGATTTCCAGCGACATATGTCGTGGTCTTTTGCTTGTTTAGACAGTTATGGTGAGAAGTGATTGGTCGATTTGTTGACATAGTAGAAATTGTTGACATCACTGATTAAACTTTCTTTTCATAAATGAGATATTTACTTTTGTATTACCACTGGATACATACCTCTGCTGGTGGACTACTAGTTACAGGAGGTATCATGCGCCCAGTCAGGTCAATATTCCTCAGACAGAGATAACCTTAACCGATTGTGGATATCATTGTTTATACCCTTTTGTTTACTTGATCACAAACAATTAAATCATTTGGTATTTTTTCCAGTCTTTTAACATTGAGCGTACATAATAAAGGTTATTCCAGAAACGTGTGATGCCCACTTAAATTGGACATCTATGTTTTTATTACACAATCTCTTTCATTCTGTGAAAACATATATTGGGGATATCATGTAATTCTGTAGAGGATAGCAAACTTCCTAACTGTTCTTGGAGTACGTTTTCAATGATAAATTTATTGATAGAGGGTTCCTGCTATCAAGGAAGTTACTGAACCAATAGTTTCTAGTGGTCAAGTTTAAGTAATCATTTCGAATGTTTCACGGTTGCCAACATGTCTTAGTGATCCGTTACGGAAGAGTATCTGTGTCACAAATGATCACGAATATGATCCGTTTGTCATTTGCTTGCATGTTTGATGGTGTTGAACGCCACTTTCAACAATATTTCAGCTATGTCGTGTCGATCAATTGTATTTGTAGAGGAAACCGGAGTACCCGCAGAAAACCACCGACCTGTCGCAAGTCACTGACAAACGTTATCACATAATGTTGTACACCTCATCTCTGATCGGGATTCGAACTCCCAAAATCACTGAGTTCATTGGAATTCAATTGAACGAACAAGCAAAAGTAATCAGACATTAACAAACAAAAGGATAACAAATATATTTGCAAAAAGGGGAAAAGAAACAAAAATCATAAAAAGGGTAGGGACCGAAAATCTAAAAAATAAGACGAAATAAAGCGCATACACAGATGTGGGCCATGACTGAGCAGTTTTTGTTTATCATTAGATTATTGTTATTTATAAATACTATTTCAGATGAAAAAAGACGATTAATTCAACAATTACTTTTATTTAAGATATATATATATATATACTAGTAAATCTGTGTGATTAAATATTTTGATTAGTAAAATAACTTGATATATTTAAAAAAAACACAAAGAACAAAAACTAAAAATGAAAAACAGACACGAGAAATACTTTTTGCTATATATATGGGTGTTTATCTTAGGCCATTCACTTTTTCGCTTTCACCATGCATGGGAGTTTCCCTTAATTACCTTAAATAAACCAAGCTGTGCTTTTTTAACATAAGTTTTGTCCAGAGGTGGGGGTATTTACATGTTGTATAGTTCTTCAGATATAGTCTTTCCAATAATAATAATTTTAGAAATGAC